>CM051374.1:16642024-16867024 GCA_028015245.1 Cardamine occulta
AATCGAAATGTTCTGACATAGAATATCTTATCTTTGTCATTTTAGAAACTAATAAGCTATGATTGACTCTTTTAAAAATTTATTAAAAATATTCAGCTCTCGTTAATTGATTATTAAAGATTTACCACTTCTTCATCTTTCAAAAGATTTATTGAAAAAAATAATTTCACTATTGATAATATATATATCACCAACTTGTTAGCGTTTTTGTAATTATTTATATGCAAATATGTTAATCAGATGTAGTGGTATACTATATGTCTGTGCAGAGAGAAGTTATCGGATAATCCTCCGAAAGCTATGATTTATGATCCATTTGTGCCTTTTGGATTGGACGTAGCTAAGGAATTGGGTCTATACGTAGTGGCCTATTTTACTCAACCATGGTTGGCTAGTCTTATTTACTACCACATCAACGAAGGTACCTACGATGTTCCTATTGATAGATACGAGAACCCAATACTCGCATCTTTTCCAGCTTTCCCATTGTTAAGCCAAAATGATCTGCCTTCGTTCGCCTGCGAAAAAGGATCCTACCCTCTTATATTTAACTGTGTGGTTAGCCAATTCTCTAATTTACGCCGAGCCGATTGCATTCTCTGCAACACATTTGATCAACTTGAACCTAAGGTAAGGTTTAACTAAGTTTTTTTTTTTGGTATGTAATTGCGTTTTGAGAAGGTTAAAAAGTTTAGTGAATGTTTCCTGTTTTCGCAGGTTGTGAAATGGATGAATGATCAGTGGCCGGTGAAGAATATTGGACCGGTGATTCCGTCCAAGTTCTTGGATAATCGCTTGCCAGAAGACAAAGATTATGACCTTGGGGACTTCAAAACAGAGCCGGACGAGTCTGTTTTGAGTTGGTTAGAGAATAAGCCGGCGAAATCAGTGGTTTATGTGGCGTTCGGGACATTGGTGGCTTTGAGTGAGAAGCAGATGAAGGAAACCGCAATGGCGATTAGACAAACCGGATACAACTTCTTGTGGTCCGTTAGAGAATCCGAGAGAAGCAAATTACCATCTGGATTTATAGAGGAGGCGTTGGAGAAAGACTGTGGACTTGTGGCTAAGTGGGTTCCTCAGCTAGAGGTTTTAGCACATGAATCAATCGGGTGTTTCGTGACACATTGTGGATGGAACTCAACGTTGGAAGCACTGTGCTTAGGGGTTCCATTGGTGGGAATGCCTCAGTGGACGGATCAGCCCACAAATGCTAAGTTTATAGAGGATGTGTGGAAGATTGGGGTTAGAGTGAAGACAGATGGAGAAGGGTTTACGAGTAAGGAAGAGATTGCAAGACGTGTTGTTGAGGTCATGGAAGGAGAGAGAGGAAAAGAGATGAGGAAGAATGTTGAGAGGCTTAAGGTGTTGGCTCGTGAAGCTATCTCTGAAGGTGGTAGTTCTGACAAGAACATTGATGAGTTTTTTGCTCTTTTGAGTTAATAATTTGAAACTGAGATGTTTTCAGTTTGTTAGTTGATTACCTAATAACGACTTCTTTGTCGGCAAAATTCTGAGTTATCTTGTTGGCTTCATTGGGTTTGGGTTTCCCCTCCAAACAAATCCGAATATGAACTGTGTTTAATAAAACAAAAGACCTTTGAGTTTGAGACATAACAAGTATAAAAAGCTTTCTTACTACTTGCAAGGTTATGATCCATTGTATCTCAAAATGCTCAGTTCTCACCAAGTGTTGGTAGCTCGACTGGTAAAGATTCTAGGTGAAACTTTAGAAGTCACCGGTTTGAGTGACACTTGAGACGAAATTAATATTATATGTTGTGGTTTTGGGTCTGGGGGAGTACGTTCTTCGTTCAGAACCTTCTGATATTAAAAAAAAAAGAAAAAAACAATGCTCAGTTCTGTGCAACAGAGAAATCTATGATTAGCTCCATGAAATACTTCTAAAGTTAGATTAAATTAGTATTATTTTAGTTAATACTATAAAATTAAGATTAGAAACAAAATATGAAATTTGCAAGTTAAAAATTACTAATCAATATAATTGAATATATTTAAGATATAATTCGATATATTTTAAAGAGTATGAATGAGAAATTCTTTAAGTTTTTCATCACTAGTACTAGAGGTAAAAAATAAAGGAAAGATGATCAAATTAAACAATATTAAAATATTAATATTACATTAATGAAAAACTTAATGAATGAGTATCTAATGAGGATGCTTTAATAGTCAAATCCATTTCAGTTTTCTCTTACGAAAACACATTGCCTATTGGTTACGACTTACGACTTCAAAACTTTCCTTTCTTCAGACGTTGTAACTTGTAACCTTTGAATTTTTCATTTCACTCAGAAAAAGCTTTACTTTTATTTCTACAGAAGATTTGAAAATATATTTTAAATTGAAAAATTAAAAGTTTTAAAGTTTTAAATTGTTTATTAAAGAGTCTCCAAAATATTGAGCTGGGCTGCTAGCTAGTAGCGTTTAAAAGGAGATGATTAGAAGAAGAGAGAACTTCTACAAGTGAAAAAAAAATAAAAATAAAAGGGAGCTCTTGTTAGAGCTAGCCTTGGACAAAATATTTTTATTTGTTTCGAAAAAACCGAATATCCATAATTTTATGAAACAAAACAAATATTAAAAATTAGTATTCATTAAAACCGATGCAAATATCAAATACTAAAATTTTAAGATGAGGATATTTGATTTCACACATAGATATATATATATATATATATTCAGATATATGTATATATATATAGATAATCAAATATATAATTAAATATATATATATATAGATAATCAAATATATATATATATATATATTGCATATTGATTATATCTATATGGAAATTATAAATTTTTCTTCATCATATTAAAATTAAAATTTAATAAATTAAAAATAAAATATGTAATTTTTAAATAAAATATTGCTATTTTGAGATAAATTTTAAAATTTTCTATATTTTATTTTATTTTTATAATTATTTAAAACTGTTACGAAGTGAATGCAGCGAATGGAATATCCGCGAATATTCAGATATATTTTAGCGAATATTCGGATGGGTTAGGTCTGAAACGAATATTCGGACGAAACGAAGCGAATCACAAATACTCTCAAAATTCAGCATATTCGCTGCTAGTTAGAGCGAAGCCCTAATTTTTGAGGAGTTAGTTTTGTCTGCTTCATATAAAATCTCAAAGTTGTTTTAGGGTTTTCTTCAGCTGGTCAGGATTATTCAGATGATGAAATAATCAATATGGAATTAGGTGAGGATATTTCTTACAGTGATGATGATAGAGAACTCGATTACGGATTCGCCGAGGTAATCATGAAACCATCACAGAAAAGTTACATAGTTCTCAAGCAAGAAGACATTCACAAGCATCAAAGAGACGATATCGAACGAGTTTCAACAGTTATCTCTCTAAGCCGAGTCGAAGCAATCGTTCTGCTTCTTCACTATCACTGGAATGTTAGTAAAGTCGAAGAGAGCATCCGTAAAACCATTGGTATACTGAAGGAGCATGTCGTGAATATCAAATGTGGAATTTGTTTTGAACCATACACTCGAGAGGAAATTGCAACGGTTGCTTGTGGTCATCCTTATTGCTTAACTTGTTCGACTGGTTATATCACTACACAAATCAATGACGGTTCGGGATGTTTAAGGGTTAAGTGTCCTGAGCCTTCTTGTTCAACTGCGGTTGGTCAAGATATGATCGAAAAGGTTAGTAAAGATGTAGATAAGGAGAAGTATTATAGATATTTTCTTAGGTCTTATGTCGAAGAAGACGGGAAGAACATGAAATGGTGTCCCGGTGCGGGATGTGAGTACGCGATTGATTTTGGTGTTGGAAGTGGAAGTGTTAGTGGAAGTAGTTGTTACGATGTTTATTGTTTGTGTTCGAATAGTTTAGATGGAATTGCAGTGAAGACGCTCACAGTCCTGTGCAGGCCCGGTCATGACTAATTTAATGTCTAAAGCAGAAAAAAAATTTAGGCCCATTTATAAACAATGTTAAAAAAATTACAAAAGTTAATATCATTAAAGCTCGAACTTATCACTTATAGAGAAGAGATAGAGATGTAAAACCACTCCACCACCAAAACTTTTGTCAATTTGATGCCCCTAAATTTTTTTATAAATATGTGATGCCTAAAGCCATTGCTTCATGGGCTTTTCATGGGCTTTAGCCCAGGACCGGGCCTGGTCC
This sequence comes from Cardamine occulta, assembly GCA_028015245.1. Lineage (NCBI taxonomy): Eukaryota > Viridiplantae > Streptophyta > Magnoliopsida > Brassicales > Brassicaceae > Cardamine > Cardamine occulta. Next base: position 16,646,207 of record CM051374.1, read on the forward strand.
TGTGGATTGTGATACGGTGTCAAAATGGATATTCAAGAACAAGGATGAGTCCGAGAACAAGAATTGGATTCTTGCTATGACAAAGCCTTGTCCTAAATGCAAGCGTCTCATCGAGAAGAACAAAGGATGTAACCATATGTCATGCTCATTTCCGTGTTATCATCAGTTTTGTTGGGTTTGTCTTGAACCATTGAGTAGTCACGTGGCTTGCAATAAGTTTGTTGATGATGAGTCTGAAAATAAGATAAAAGCAGCGAAGAAGGCGGTCGACAGATACATGCATTATTATGTAAGATGGGCAATCAATCAATCGTCGAGGCTAAAGGCTATGAAAGATCTGGAGAAGTTGCAACGGGTGCAGCTTAAGCAGCTTTGTGACAAACACTGCAAACCAGAAATTGAGCTCCAATTCACCGTAGAGGCATGGCTTCAGGTTAGTAAAAAAATATTTAAATAACTCTCTAAAAAAGTCAAGGAATTATACATAGTTAGAGTTTTTTAGAAAAGCTTTGTTAAGTTGAAAAACCCATCTTAGTGACGATTTCATGATTAATCTTATCATTAATCTTGAAATGATGAATGGATCACTAACAAGTGGGATTGGTAAATTTTCGGGATGGCGAAATCATTCCACTATTATACGAATGACCAATGAAACTCTAAGTTTAACTTTTGTTAAATTACAACATTGTTGTTGGAAAATTACTGACATGTAATTGATTTTACTGTTGCATATGGATACTACCTACCTAATCATGAAAAAGCCAAACGAGATTTTTTCGAGTATTTGCAAGGTCAGTTTTGCTACGGAAACACTTAATTTGTCCATAAATTGTAAGCTAATTAAAAAACTCATGTTGTTTTGTTGCTTGTTGTTGTTGTTGTTGTCAGGGGAGGCTGAGTCTGTCCTGGAGAGGCTTCATCATGGTGCAGAGAAAGAGTTGGTTGAGTTAATCTGGAAATCTGAAAACTCGCCCATTTTCGAATTCGATAGTTTCCGGATGAAATTAACTGGTTTAACTAAAGTAACCAAAACCTACTTCGAAAATCTGGTGACAGCTTTGGAGAATGGTCTTGCTGATGTGGCATATAATGGGAGCAAATCAACAACAAACTAAATCTTTTACCAAAAGACAAATGTTGGTGGCAAAAGGTTTTTGTGTTTTCTGCGAAAGAACGTAGGGTTTGTGATAGTTTTCTTTTTACCTTAAAAACTCTTTTTTATTTTTATTTTTTTAATTATCATGGAAACTATTGGCTCATCTTTGACCAAAAATAAAAGCTATTGTTGCCTCATGAAAATCGGCCATCACATGAGTTTTTCAAAAACTAGAAACAGTTTCTAGACTTGTATCAAAGTGTAGGTTTGAGGTACATCATATATATGCCCACAATTCTGTGGTAGAACTCTGTCAAGAGTCCCAAATGTGAACCTTCTCGAATAACGTAAGTTCATGTTTGAAGGCATTCGGTGTCCTTTTGATTTTCTACAACCAAGAAAATGTAACTAAATACACACTGAAGATATGAAAAGGAACAGAGCTCGAATCCATGAAGGGCAGCATACATATCGGAATTTGGGGAGGAGTTTATGTTAGTTTAGGCCATAGATCGATTTTTCTCAAGCGCAAAATTATCTAAATCACTCCCATTTGACCAGTTAAAACGGTGTTTTAGACCCATTAGAAAATTCGGTGAGTGCACTACTTGACAGTTACACTCACCCTCTAGTTATTAAAAAAAAAAAAAACTTGGGCTTCCGAGGATTTAAAAATGTTGAAAAACTTGTATATATTACAACCAAAAGAGACAACAAATGAATGCAATTGTGAAATCTTAATTACGTCGTGAAACTAGAAAAATCACATTACAGTGCTTCTCAACGATCAGATGCATCGATGCTAGCCTTCAACATCTCCTCTGGCTCTACAAGCCACGAAGAGAAGCTGCATTTTGGCGTCGAGGATGCTTTTTTTTTCTTAAGGATAATGCCTATTGGATTATATGACTTTTGACTTTTAGTTTTCTTTTCTACGGACGTTGTTTGACAAATTTATATGTAATTATTTTATTATAAGATCCAACCGAAATCTAACCCCAAGGCTCCAAATTTTATTGAGCCGGGCCCTACTAGTAGTAGCCTATAAAAGGAGATGATTAGAAGAGGCAGCTTAATTTGCCACGTAAAATAAAATAAGATTCAGAGAACTTGTTAGAGCCAAACCCTAATCTTCTGATCGAGGAGTTAGTTTCGTCTCCTTCCTATAAATCACCAAGTCGTTTTAGGGTTTTCTTCAGCCGGCCATGTATTATTCAGATGATGACATAATCGATATATCATCAGGGGAGGAGGAGGATTACATTGATGATGATGGAGAAGATTTAAGATTGGCCAAGGAAGACGAGCTTAATGATGACGATAATTACGAGCTGGCCGAGCTAGTCATGAAGCGATCTCAGGAAACTTACGTAGTTCTCAAGGAAGAAGACATTCACAAGCAGCAAAGAGACGATATCGAACGAGTCTCCACGGTTCTCTCTCTAAGCCGAGCGGAAGCGATTGTAGTGCTTCTTCACTATCATTGGAGTGTTGATAAAGTCCAAGATGAATGGTTTGAGGACGAAGAAAGAATCCGTAAAACCATTGGTATACTGAAAGAGCCTGTTGTTAATATTAGTGGCAGAGAAGTGAATATCGAATGTGGAATTTGTTTTGATTCATACAGTCGAAAGAAAATTGCAACTGTTTCTTGTGGTCATCCCTACTGCTATACTTGCTGGACTGGTTATATCACTACACAAATCAACGACTGTCCAGGATGTTTAAGGGTTAAATGTCCTGAGCCTTCTTGTTCTGCTGCTGTTGGTCAAGATATAATCGATACGGTTATTAAGAAAAAATCTTGTAGGAAGAAGTATTATGGATATTTTCTTAGGTCTTATGTGGAAGACGGAAAGAAGATTAAATGGTGTCCATCACCGGGATGCGAATACGCGATTGATTTTGGTGTTGGGAGTGGAATTGGAAGTAGTTGTTACGATGTTTCTTGTTTGTGTTCGCATAGCTTTTGCTGGAACTGCACTGAAGACGCTCACCGTCCTGTGGATTGTGAGACTGTCAAAATGGATATTGAAGAACAAGGATGAGTCCGAGAACACGAATTGGATTATTGCTATGACAAAGCCTTGTCCTAAATGCAAACGTCCGATTGAGAAGAACCTAGGATGTTCGCGTATGAGATGCTCACCGCCCTGTAGCTTTCGCTTTTGCTGGCTTTGTCTTGTTGATTTGAAAGGTCACACGACTTGCCACCGGTTTAAAAAAGGCAACGAGGCTGACACTAAAAGAGAAAGGGCTAAAAATGCTATCGATAGATACACGCATTATTATGAAAGATGGGCGTTCAATCAATCGTCGGGGCTAAAGGCTATGAAAGATCTGGAGAAGTGGCAATCGGGGCAGCTTAAGAAGCTTACTGAAAAACAGAAAACATCAGAAACTCAGCTCCAGTTCACCGTTGATGCATGGCTTCAGGTTAGTAATTTAAAAAAAATAAAAAAATTATAGTAACATTGCCAGACACGTTAAAAAAGTATGTCGAATGGAATTATATTACATAGTAGAATAAACAATAAGATTTTTATATTAAATTGAAAAAACTATCTTAATGACCTTAACATTAATCTTTGTTGAACTGATGAATGTATCACTAAAAAGTGGTATAATTTTGAAGTGGCGAAAATCATTCCACCATTATGCAAATTACCTAGGAGACTCCAAGTTAATTAGACTTTGGTTAATTACATCAAATATAAGTTTACTGTTGCAGATTATCGAATGTAGGAGGGTCTTGAAATGGACATATGCATATGGATACTGCCTACCTGATCATGAAGAAGCCAAGCGAAAATTTTTCGAGTATTTGCAAGGTCAGTTTTGCTATACGGGAAACACTTAATTTGTCCATTAATTGGATGCTAATTAAACTTTTATTGACAGGAGAGGCTGAATCTGTGTTGGAGAGGCTTCATTATTGTGCAGAGAAAGAGTTGTCTCAGTTTATCTTTGAAGATTCACCTACAATTTCCATATTCGATTGTTTTCGGATGAAATTAACTGGTTTGACTACAGTAACCAAAACCTACTTTGAAAATCTGGTGAAAGCTTTGGAGAATGGTCTTGCTGATGTGGCATATAATGAGGCCACATCAACAACAACCTCTAATTATTCTACCAATAAACGAAAGTTGCTGCCAACCGGCGTAAGCAGCATCAAGAGGAAACGGAGATAAGGGACTTGGAAATATTTTCGGTGATTTATGTGTTTGCTGCGAAGAACCGTATGGTTTATGATAGTTTTTTTTTAAACCTTTTTACCTCTAATTTTAATTTAGTACTATAAAAGGACTTTTGAATTTTTGATTGCTTGCACTCTCCAAGTACAATTTTGGTGAACCATAACTTGTAAGCTAAGCTCCTTTAGGTGGAAGAAATTTAATTACATATTATTTTTACCATTCAAAATATTCTCTCTTTTCGTTGAGCTTATCCATAACTCTTTTTCAAGTCCTCAAACTAATAATATAATAAGATAAAGAAAGTCGGCTAAATTCTGAATAATCCTGTTGGCTTTTTTGGTTTGTCCCCTGCAAACAAAGCCATATATGAAAGCTGTGTTTGGAAAATAAAGAGACCTTTGACTTTGATACAACACAAAAATAAAGAGCTTTCTTGCTACTTGTATGAATATGATACATTGTATCTCAAAACGCTCAGTTCTGTGCATTAGAGAAGTCTATATAGCTCGAAGAAGTACTTTCTGTATTATACATTATACATTATACATTATACATTGTTACACGATAATAAAGTGACAAATCGGAGAGGGCCGTTTCTTTTCGTATTCTTTGCACCGATTTTATTGTAAACATAAGAAGAGAGCTCTTGAATTGCTGTGTTCTCCGTGTTTCAGAGTTGAACCTCTCCCAGTATTTTTTACTATTTCCTGAAAAAATCATCCTTTTGGTTGAGAAACAAACTCATGGTATATGCGAGAGCTTTAACTAAACGGAAACTAGAAATGCAAGACATAAATGATAAAAGAGTTGTTAAGCGAAAGCTTTTTACCAAGGAAACTTGAATGTATCTTTCCACCATCCCTGCTTTGAACAATGTACAAAGATCTTGTCCAATCGAACTATGATCTCAGAAAATGTCGGTCTAACAAAAGTTTCCGTATCCCAGCATTCCTCAATCAATCTGTTAAAATAACAATCGAATCAATAAGCTGAAAGAGGTTGGGTACAGGATCAAGGACCAATCAAATGATGTTATTGTACCTTAAGTGTAAAAACTAGTTCTACAATTTATGTTATAAGAAGTTGATAAAGAGATTAGTGCACTTACTCTCTCATCTCTTGGGGACAACTTTTGGCCTTGGCCTTAAACGAAGGTCTTCTTCCTTCCAAACACATTAGCTTCACTGCCTCTTCTGGGGGCTTAGGATGGAAAGGTTGTACTCCTTCAATCATCTGAAATTTTTAGATGATTGATGCAATGAGATTTGTTAGAGAAGTTTATTGGCCTCAGACGCTAGAAAAAACATATCAGCTAGAATGGTTGAGAAACAGAATAAAATACTTCTAGAGAGCATATAGAACAGTGAGTGGATTAAACCCGGACTTGATACAGCCATCAAGAAATGCAGAGGAACATTATTAGCACACATGTTTGACCATTTAGAGTAACTAATAAGTACCTCATATAAGACGACACCAAAAAGTATGAATGCAAAAGGTACCTACCTCATATAATACAACACCAAAAGAGTATGAATCCACACTCCTATCAAATATTTCGTCTTTGTAAACCTCAGGTGCCATACAGTAATCTGCAAACAATATACAGAATTATGGCTCATGAAAATCAATATTTAGGAATATTCAAAACTAGAAACAGTTTCTAAATTAAATACTTATATCAAAGTTTCTCAGAAATCTAGATGTTTGATATACATCATATCATATGATTCATATGCCCACAATTCTGTGCTAGAACTCTGTTGAGAGTCGCAAATGCGAGGCTCTGGGTTGGGATTTAAAACTTATCAGATGAGATATGGACACTTCTTTTGGGTAGCCAGAGGGAATTAAGCATTCTGAACTTACTTGAAAGATCTATATGGGCCCCGTGATTAAGGATTTTTGATTTATCAGATGATAACTTTGCAAAACTTATCAACCCAAATCCAGCCACCTTCAGATGCCCTCCACTATCGAGCATAATATTTCTGGCACCTTACAAGAAGTTGCAAAAATTAGATAACGAGAGTCCAAAAATATCTTCACGAATAAATTAACGTGCAAATGCTTCTTTATTTAGTTATCTTACTTGGGTTTTAGATCACAGTGGATTACTGGTTCTGGTTTACACTCGTGAAGATAATTCATTCCCCTGAGAAGAGCAAAACGATTTGTGCAGAAGATTAAAAAAAAACCGCATTTTTAATTTGAATACAATCTTTTTGCAAAGAAAAAATGAACATGCCTGGCTATATCGAGGGCAAATCTTAGAACTTTGGCTAGAGAAAGACGACCTTTCTTTTGAAGATAGCTCCCAAGGTCACCCTGCAAGTTACCACCAAGCCGACAAAATTATTTCCAAGAATCCAAAAATTGCTTAATGAGGGAAAATCTTGTAGGGTATAGAAATAGGGAGAGAAGCTTACTTTAGGATGATACTCGGACACAATCATCATGGGGACATTTTGAGTAACAGCTCCAACAAATTGCACAACATTAGGATGACGAACCTTCTCGAATAAAGTAAGTTCGTGTTTGAAGGCATTTCTGTGGGTAAACAATAAAACTCAGACGACAAAATATTAAAACAGAGGGAATGAAAGGAATTCCAGAAACTATTACCGAATATGCACAAAACCAACATAAAAGATTATATATATAAAAAAAAAAAAAAAAGAATATATAAGAACTATGATTGAATAATCTTACATCTCATATCATCAATCATTATGAACATAACAAATACTTACAACGATGTAAAAGCTTTAGAAAAATACTCATTGAAGAGAAGAGTAAACATACATAGTTTCATGATCCTTGTAGAGATCTTTATCAATTATCTTTACAGATACCTTAGTCCCGTTCCATTTAGCTACTTGATATATTCCCTGGCAAGTGGTAATGTACTCCATTGTTAAAAAACATTAAATGAAAAGCTAAGACATTACTAAGGGAAAGTGAAGCAGAGAGAGCTCTTGCCTTTGAGATACCATCAGCTTTCCGAACTTGAAGTTCTTGTGGATTTAACTCATACTCAGGAACTTCACGAGGATTCGTCACAACCATCGGTGTCCTTTTAGTTTTCTAAAATCAAGAAGCAAAAATGTAACTAAACACATCAAAGATATGAAAAGAACAAAGCTCGAATCCACATACCGGAACTTTAGCTCCCCGAGCTTTCAAAATGTTGAAAACATCAATGTTACCATAGTACTTAGCATCAGCAGCTGCCTATCCACACAACACAAAACCCAAATTTCAAACCAAAAGCACAAATACAACGATTTAATTCATTTGTGACGAGAAAAATCACATTACCGTGCTTCCCCAACGATCACGGGCATCGATATTAGCCTTCCTAGTAAGGAGAAGCTTCACAACATCGACATGACCTTCACAAGCAGCGATATGAAGAGCCGTACGACCATCAAGATCGATGCTATTAACATCAATTCCTTCATCAAGCAGATCCTGAACTCCTTCAACATCTCCTCTACAAGCAACGAAGAGAAGCTGCATAGTAGCGTCGAGATTATCCGGTACAGCAAGCTGCGGACGATTAGAACCATCAGGACTCCGCCGAATCGGATCGAGAGACGATTGTCGGCCAAAACTAAATCGCATATTGTTCCGGCGAGGATCGTGTGAAGCTTGACGCGTGAACTGTCGGCTAAGCGTACGGCGAAGCGATCCAGTAGAGAATTGTCTCGAGATTCCTTTTTTTAGCTGTCCCACGATATGCGCCATCTCTACCGGATTTTCCCGATTTTGAAAATCTCCTTTTCTTCTTCTTCTCTCTTTTCGTCGTCTTCTGAGAAAAAATTTAAAAAATTCAAAACTGATAATCACATTTTCTTGAGAAAATTCTTCGTTCTGGTGATTATGTGAGATCCGTCTCAAGCGCGTCGCTTATCGAGACAAATTAATTTTCAAATATATTTCTTTCTCTCTCTTTTTTAATTTCTTCACAAGATATTATTGGCGACGCTGTGTTCGTTTGACTTTGCTTGACTTTTGCTTTCAATAATTATTTGGCATGTCCCGCGTAAAATTGGACTCTTCTTAATCGTCGTCCACTTGTTTCGGTAGCTTTACCGGAAATAAATTATTTTCTTCACCAAATTGCGAAGTTTACCCTAAACGTCACATAATTACAAATTGGTTCCTACATTTCTTTTTAACGGCCAAAACATTCCATTAAAATATCAACAACAAAAAGTATTACAAAGTCGAATACAAAACATCGAATTACAAATTATTACATAAACAGAAATATGAAATTGAACGCTGCTTCCTTTCGAGATAAGTCTTACATGCTAACAACCATTATATGTTGTTATTTTCATTCTTTCCTATTTTTCTCACTTTAATACGATGAGTATGCCAAATTGGCATTGCTTATTTTGCTTTCCAAATCGTACCAGAAAAAACCATTGCATTCATTACATGTTTTGAAATGTTGACACGATACCAATTAGTCAGTATTCGCATCCTTAATAATAATGTAGACTTTATTTTTATGTCGCTTTGACATCGTACATCTTTGCATTTGTCGAATGCTTCTTTTAATGACACCAATCCAATCGTGAGTCTTGATGATGTACTCTTTGATGGAGGATGAACTTTTTCGGATATACCATTTTCATCTGAGTTGGATTGATGTTGTGTTATCATGTCTCTCTTCTGTTGTCAATTCGTATTGGCCAAGGTATGTGCTTCTCCTTGAACATTGAGATTGGCAATCACTATCATAAACTTCATGGAGATCAATGATTTCAATACTGAAATTCCAGGATCCCAAATTTGAAAGAGTTCACTAGTGCAATTGTCAACACGACAATACAAACACCGACCAAATCACCAAGGGAGATGATATTGCCGGAAAGAAACTCTACTAAAGAGAGAAGAAGCGGTTATCCATACGAACCGAAATCAATCATAGTTAACCAACATGCAATTTGATGAAATTATCGGAGAAGATGTTTTGGGTAGAGACCTCCAAATACACAATCTGATTTCAAAGGCCGGCATTGTTGCCATGATCATTGCACTAAACAAAGCCTTACACAAATTAATCCATGGTTTTGTTACTAAATACACCATTATTGATTTGAAATATATACTATAATTGAAATCAAAGGAAAGAGATGACAATAGCCAACGTCTGAGAGGCCGACGCCAGCCGGAAAACAATACAGATCAGACACTTTATGATGAAAAGATTTGGGGGCGATGGGGGAGTTTTGTTTTGAGAGAAAAGGCACAAATTAGTTCCTACAAAATTAGGATCTTATTATATAAACTTGGGTTACACTCACGAGAAGCCAACACGTGTCAAAATTATAATTCACGATATCATGACACATGTCACAAATAATTCAGATCTTGTCACGTGTCAAATTCATAAGTATCTTATTATATAAGCTTGAGTTACACTCATGAGAAGACACGTGTCAAAATTCTAATTAACAAGATCAAGACACATATCACAAATAATTCAGATCTTGCCACGTGTCAAATTCATAATTACAATTATAAAAAAATATTGTTAATTTATCTAATCAATAATTAAAATTAAGAAATAATTTTAAAAAGAAAAAAAAGAAACCAAAAAATTGTTAATTTATCTAGTCTTATTATATAAACCTTGGTTGCAGAATGAACAAAACTGATTTAGTATAATCCAATATAGTTCATTATTCTAATTGGTTAAGTGTTAAATAATTTTTAGGAGATGTTCTAATATGCAGAATTTTAGGATTACTAAATGATATTCAAGACCGACTCTTAAACAGTTTTATCAGGTTTATTAACAAGAGTTACATATAGTTGACAAAAGATAAGAAATTTGTTAGAAAAATGCATGATATTCTCGGTTTACAAAACGAATAAACAATCTCTCTTGGACATGAAAATTAAAGGAAATGTTTTCTCCATAAAGGAGAAAAAATGTGTAAATGATTTCTCCCAAAGGAAGAAAGCAAAAATTGTTTTCTCACAAAGAAAATAAATCCAAAACGAGGTAGAAATACATTTTGAGATAGTTGCTCAAGCAGAGCCAATTCTCATACACTTATCTGGATCTAGCTAGAGGAGGGAACAAGTCAGTGGGACTTCTGTTGGAGATTGAAAAATGATGGTGAATAAGAATCCAACAACGGAAAAGAAAGAAAGACGTGAAAACTAAACATCTTAAGGTGTAAGGTCAAAAATAAGAATAAAATTGAGAACTAGTGACGGAAGGGTGGAGCTAGAAGATGTTTTCGGAAAACGCCATGAGACAAAGAATAGTGAAAGATTCCAGCAAGGTGAAGCTGCGAGAGGGGAAATATATTATGTTGGGAAACCGAGATACGATCTTAACAAGAGGATATCAGATTGGATAATAAAGATCTTGCGAAAATAACATCTCACCTAGATATGAGTGAGAACATAGCCGCTAGTCACTGGATATTTTTTTACATCTCATACTAGGTATGAGCGTTAGAGTTGGTTAATGTGTCTCGGGTTTTTGGGTTTAGAGGTATATGATCTATTCGGGTTGGTTTGGTTCCATCTGCATTCAAATCAGGTTTGTATACACGAAATAGAAAATAAATATTAAAAATTGGTTACATTTGAATAAAATTTGGTTAAATTTTCACAAATATAACTTAGAACTTTCAAATATTTTTGTATTTTGCGTATGTTGGTTATTTTGATCTAAAAATAATTGATATTTTTGGATTTATAATTGTAGGATATATAATTGAGTTATGTCAAGTTTATAGTTGCATTTCGAATATAGTTTTGGATATATAGTTGCATTTCAAATATTTCAGGTATTCATTCAATTTTCGGTTTAGTTTGAGTTTGATTATTCGGATAGAGAAGTTTAAGATTATTTTGGGTTTTTGTTGGGTCGGATTGAGTTTGTTTTTTTGGTTTATGATATTTTAAAAATACATATCTCACACAGTAACCGAAAAAATAAATGACAAGATGGATCAAACTAATGGATGTGATATATATTTTTAATATGTTAATAATAAAATTATAATATAAAAATTAATTTATTTATATAAAATATGTTAATAACAAAAAAATTTTCTCTAACGAAATATGATTTCAATTTTTTCCCCTAAATTTATTTAACATAAATCATTAAACACACATATTTACTTTAATAATTAATTTTATTATAAACTTCACTTCTTCGTCGCTGACGTGTTGGCTTTATCTAGTCGAAGCCTGTTGGGCTTTCTTTAAATTACCTTAGACGCTCTCAACGTTTTGTTTCGCGTTTGCGTTTGGTCTGGTTCACTTTGCACCTGCTATTTCGTCGTCTTCAAAATCCTCCAGTAGCAAAAATATTCAGGTTCCTCTCTTCAATGGCGACCATTTCCGTTAGTTCTTCCTCATCTATTCGCTGCTTGAAACCGGCATGTCCCGATTCTTCTCCTGCTCTCGTATCCTTGACGCGTGTATCGTTCCCGGCGAAGACTTCGTATCTTTCCGGTATATCTTCGAGTCGTGAAGATGAAATGGGTAAGAGAATGGAAGGATTCGTTAGAAGAAGCGTCGATGGGAAGATCTCTGACTCTTCCTTCTCTGAAGCTTCCTCTGCTACTCCAAATTCAAAGTACTGAGAATATTTCTTTGAATTTCCTTTGGCATTTGCTTAAAAGTTTTATTTTAATTTCGTAATTATCCGTTCCTATTTGATGTGTAATATTAATCATCTCTATTTTGATTTATGAATTTAAATCAACATTTTTCATGTGATTATGTTTGTAATTGCTAAATCAGTAATGTATTCTTTGGGCGTTAAAACAGGGCGAGGAAGCACACAATCTCAGTTTTTGTTGGAGATGAAAGTGGAATGATTAATAGGATTGCAGGAGTATTTGCGAGGAGAGGATACAATATTGAGAGTCTTGCTGTTGGTCTGAACAGAGACAAGGCTCTCTTCACCATTGTTGTCTGTGGAACTGAAAGGGTACTTAAGCAAGTCATGGAGCAACTCCAGAAACTCGTTAATGTTCTAAAGGTTGTCCTTTTCTATCAGTTTCTGATCACTCAGCAGCATCTTTACGCATTAGCCAATTTGCTTGTTCATTTTAGTGGACTTTTTAAGACTATGCAAAATTGAGATTTGTGCTTTGCATGTTCAATAGTTTGTGTTGAAGATTACATTTGCGATTTCTTATTCTACTCCCTGGATTGACCTGGATTTGCTAATTAGGTTGAAGATATCTCAAGTGAACCGCAAGTGGAGCGTGAACTGATGCTTGTAAAAGTGAATGCAAATCCAGAATCCAGGCCAGAGGTAGTTTACTGTACTTGCTGGTTGCTTTTGATCTAGTGCAGAGATGGTGTTTGTTTTCTTTCGAAATTTGACTAGCTTCTGTCTAATGAATTTACAGATCATGTGGCTAGTTGACACATTCAGAGCAAGAATTGTAGATATCGCTGAACATGCATTGACTATTGAGGTACATCTGTTTATGATTTTGTGTTGTTCTTAATATTGGGTTTGCACTGTAGAGTATAGACTATGGGTTTTGTGTTTCTGTTTTTAGCCCCTTACTAATCATTGGAAGACATTAGAAATCTTGTTTACGCTATCATTTGAAAGTTTCTATCCAGTTGTTGGATTTTCGTCGCCTTTTGAAACTGATGATGATTGACATGCAGACTCTGTTGTGGGGCGCAGATTCAATTTATGTGTGTATTAAGGTTTATTTGAAACTTTTGGTGCATGTGTTTCACCATATAACTATATATAACGAGAAAGAAAGTTCTTCAACAGGTTGCTATCCTTGATAACACTACTATGCTTATAATCTGCATTTTGAATTGTATTGTCTCTGCTGATTTCCGTGGGAGTGTTCAGTGTTGTTTATGAAAGTTAGAGAAGCAGGACCATGGACATATTGATCTTTCTACCTTTATAATGAGGAAGTGAAAAATAAAAAATCTGGTTTCTATAGATTAGTAATCACTTTTAAGCTGTTGCAGGTAACTGGAGATCCTGGAAAAATGATTGCTGTAGAAAGAAATTTGAGAAAGTTTCAGATCAGGGAGATTGCCAGGACAGGAAAGGTAGTTGATTTTTAGGATAACTAGATTGTATGGCTGTTGAATATTCTTTAGTTTTTGCTTTCTAATATAGGGAAAATGAAATGAAAACTTTAAATACAGATAGCACTGAGAAGGGAAAAGATGGGGGCAACTGCTCCATTTTGGAGGTTTTCAGCATCATCCTATCCAGATCTCAAGGAGCAAGCACCTGTTAGTGTTCTTCGAGGTAGCAAAAAAGGAGCCGTGGTCCCTCAAATTGAATCAACAGCAGGGGTGTGTGCTTCTCCATCTTAGATTTCTTAACTTCAGCTTGAAGTTCTTCCCTTTCTTTTCAAAGATCTTGGCTGCATAAATTAATAGGTTTGGCGATTTTATGAAGTTAAATAGAACTATAGAGGCCACTGATTTTCTTTCCATTTATGTGGTGGCTGCCTGGGATCAATTGGCACTGCGTCGGGAATTGCACAATCTTGCATATAGCTGAAAACCTTTTTGCACAGGAAAAATTCTTGATGCATGCAATTCTAGTGCCCTTATTGTTTTCTGCCCTAGCTACGCTGAAGGTTCTCCAAAATTTGCTAATCGCAATGGTAAAAGTTGTCTTTGCTTTAAAAATGTAGGGAGATGTTTACCCCGTTGAGCCACCTTCTGACCACATGGCACATCGTGTTCTCGACGCTCACTGGGGACTTCTCACGGGCGAAGATGTAAGAGAGTTCTTTGATAGCAATATATAACTTCTATTGATACAGCCATATGGTGTGTGCCATGGTTTTGAAAAATAGAAATATGAAAAATCCAGGTATCAGAATATGGTTTGCACTATAATAGAGTTCCATTTATCTTTCCATTTATCAAAGTTATTCTTTGCTGATTTTTCAGACGAGTGGACTACGGTCGCATACTCTATCATTGCTTGTAAATGATACTCCAGGAGTTCTTAATATTGTGACTGGTGTTTTCGCTCGAAGGGGATACAATATTCAGGCATAGTCCTTATCTCTCTCATGCACGCACATACATAGTGTGCTTCAGGTTTACTGATACACTGAACGATCTTCTTTTTCTTTAGAGCTTGGCTGTAGGACATGCTGAAACTGAGGGCATTTCACGCATTACAACAGTTATTCCTGCAACAGATGAATCAATCAGCAAATTGGTGCAGCAACTTTATAAACTCGTAGATGTACATGAGGTGGGTATACAAAAGGCATCCGTCTTTCTTATATATTTAACAGTTTGAAAGCTTTTGATGGCTCCATCTTTCCTTCGTTATCTTTTCCCTTTTGGCCTTTGCTTAAAATGTAGATCTTAGGAAGAGCTTCTGCATACTCTCTGGACTTTCCTTTATTATTTCCTGGTCTTGTGTGTTTACTCGAATGGGACACTCTAATTCAAGAATCTAAAACTGTACAAGCTTGATGAACATACTTCTGAGCATGATGTACTGTAACTTTCCAATCATTTATTAAATTTGTGAGGATATCTGCAGGTCCATGATCTTACTCATCTGCCATTTGCTGAAAGAGAACTGATGCTGATTAAGATTGCCGTGAACACAGCTGCGAGAAGAGATGTCCTGGACATTGCTAGTATTTTCAGGGCAATAGCTGTTGACGTATCTGATCACACAATTACTTTGCAGGTAAAGTATATTTCTCCTATTTCAGGTATATTTGCATATCAGATGAGAAATCCATTCAATTGGAGATCTTTGAAGTTTCTCATCTTTCCATAGGTCTTCAACTTGTTTGAAATAATCATAGTTCTGGTTGACAAAATATATGAAGCAGACTTTGATTTTCCACCTTAATCTCTTTTTCCTTTAGTGTCTTATATTTGGTGCTGAAATTTGTTGGTTGTGGATATAGCTTACTGGGGATCTAGACAAGATGATTGCACTGCAAAGGTTGTTGGAGCCCTACGGTATATGCGAGGTTTGTTTAGCAATCTACTCTCATCTCTTAGTAAATGCTATAATAAACCATTCTTATTGGGCTGCTCCAATTGTTCAGATAAAGTCCAAATAATTTATTTGTAGTCTTGTAGACTTAAAACGGATGAGTGAAATCTAAGTCTCTGGTAAATTCAATAACCAAAGCTGGACTCATTTGCTACGTCTTCTTGTTGTGCTTAGAACAAGAATCACTTTGACTAGCATTGCTACTTTTTTAACTTATGCATTGTGTTGATGATTTTAATGAACAATGGCAATGGCAGGTTGCAAGAACCGGGCGTGTCGCATTGGTTCGTGAATCGGGAGTGGACTCCAAGTATCTGCGTGGATATTCCTTTCCTTTAACAGGTTAGTTAACGCGTTTGCAGTGTAAGATACAAAGCTGCATCCATGGGGTCAGTAGAAACTTTTGAAGGTAAAAGTTTCATTACTCATTTATGAACCAAACCAAAGACACAGCCAGAGAGACCGTGTAGATATGTTTGTGTGACTTTGTTTTAAGTAGATTTTGAATTTTTGTGGCTTCATTTCAACTCCTTTCTTTTTGAGATGAAAAGTTTCGTCTTCTTTTTCCCAATAGTTGTCTCCCACGATAAATAAAGACTTGAAGAGCGAACACAAATGGACTTTGTAAATGTAGAGTCAAAAGTCAAACTAAGTAAGCGTTGACTGAGGCGGACGTGTACCTAAAAAATGTTTGTCTCTGCTTATCATTAGAAAATTTGGTTAGCCTACACAAAACTTACTTTTCTCTTATTTTTATAATTGTGATTTTTTTTTGTTTAAAATATCTGGAATTATTTGTTAAAGCATCGTCAATTCCTCTCTATTTTTCTGGTACTCTGTTGATTTTTTTCGTTGAAAATGTTGATTAAATAGTCTTTATCCATGTCTTATTTTTGTCACAACTTTATTAAAAAATAAAGTCACTGTAAGGGGATGTTTTCAAACACTTATATCAAAAAATAATAATTCAGGATTAATGTTATAAATGTATCCAAACAGTTTAAAAAATCAATATTATGGAAACTATCATTGATTATAATTTGACTAAAATCTACCTACCTAATTTAAATCAATGTGTTAGAAAATAATTATGATTCTCATTTCAAATTTATTTAAAAAACATATCAGTTTTTAGCAGGAAAATTGTAAATTTTTAAGTTTGGCAGAACGGGCTAGTAAAAATACGAGATCAAGTTTTTTGATGGGAAACAGATCGGAAAAATAAATTTGATTCTCATTTCACTTTTATTTGATCTTATTTTTGAGTTATTTTGAATTATTATATAATATAATGCATATAATTAATTAAAAATAATATTTTCTACATATGTTGTGATTCGAATACATTTTTTGCGAGAAAATTACAGATCCGTTTTTGGCCAGAAAATTGTAAATTATTCATTTTGGTAAAAAAAATATGGATTTGCAGTTAATTAAGAAAATTATAGAGTCGAGTGTTTTTTTTTTGCGGAGAACGGATCAATTTTTTGGTGGAAAAATTGTAAATTTTTTATCTTGGCAAAACGGATTTGCAGTTTGTTAGAAACATATCAATTTTTTTTTGCGAGAAATTTTCAAATTATTCATTTTGATGGAAAATTACAGATTTACAGTTTATTAAGAAAATTACATAGTGGAGTTTTTTTTTTGCAAGAATTGGATTAATTTTGGTTGGAAAATTAATTATACATAAGATTGACATTTGTATTGGTTTTAATTTAATTAGGATTTTTATAATTTTGATTAATTTAATATATAATTCGGTAGGATTTGCTCTAAATTATTCCAGTGAGAGTAAACAACACCATTCATTTGGCGTAGGTTTGATTCAAACAACAACAATTTGATATTGCTACATGGAAATAAAACAATTTCATGTTTAAAGCATATTAAATATATTATAAACAATAAATAAATAAACAAAATTACAAAAAATATTAAACAGAAAAATATATTCATAAACATTATAAAAATAAAATAAAATTATATGAACAAAATAATTTTCTACATCTTCTTCTTCTTCTTCTTTCTTCCCTTAATATGAGAAATGATGAACTCATATTAAGGGAAATGATCACTTCCCTTAAGATAGCAGCTAAAGCAAATCATCCTAAGGCTATGTACCTATTTGGCATGATTTTGATTGTACCTATTTGGCATGATTTTGATTAATCAAAATGAGCTTGAAGAAGGGTCTAACTACATCAAGAAACTATGGAAAGAGAAAGGGTTTGAAATGGTGAGACAATGTCATCAATATTATAGACCGGTTGTTCTAGAGATGAGTGTGAGGCAATACCGTGAATATGATGTGCTACTGACTCAAATTAAAGTTCCAAATGATTACGTCATTGGACAGTTTGAGGATGTCTGCGAGAACTGCATCATCTACAAATAGATTTTTCGTTTCATGGATTATATGCAATAGGGAATTTTATTCATAGTTTAAATTTCCACATATTTGTTTTTAATTCTACATATGAAACACAGTTTGTAGACCCATTTTATTTATCAAAGATTTGTTTTCTAAAGCCGAGATTAACAGATAGTTTATATCATATTAACCGAGCTTTTAAATAACAAAAAAAATCTTGCTTTTTTTAATCTATAATCTGTTTATATTGACTTGTTCAACCAAAGCAACTGAACTAAATATTGAAAAATTAAATTACCAGATGAGATTAAAAGGGTCACACAAAAATGAAAAAATTGAATAACAAAAAAACAGAATGCTCACAGTTAGTATCTTGTCAATCTCGTTTTGAGTCCTCCATTCTAACACTGAGCACTGTAACACTTGCACTCATTAGTTTCAAGCACTGAAGAACTCGAGAACACTATTATAAGAAACAAAGCATCAAAGACAATAAAATAAATGAGGTGAAAGCAGACAGATTTTAAACTATTTTATGAGCTTTCAGAACATTCCAATCCTTTGCTTTAAGAAAGCGTAACAAAGCCTCTGTCATATACCCTTGATTAATGTTTTGCAGCATAACACATCATTTGTAAATCCACCATTTTTAAAATTTTCTTTTTCTCAGGACAACTGAAAAACTCAAGAGCAGTCAATGTTCTAACTACAACTACACAGACCCAAATAACATTGAATCAAAACGGATATATCCAATACCAGCATGTGTGATAGTAAACATCAGCTGCTGAATTGTTTAGGAAAAGCTGGAGCCATTTAAGGTAACCTCAACAGTAAAAAAATGGAAGACCGGACACTAATGACTTACATGCCATACCTCAAATATGTGAAGACGATGATCATCATAATGGTTCTCATCTGCCATTTGAACAGCAAGACCATCACTTTCATCCTCTTTGCTTCCCATCGTCCAGTTTACAATTCCGACAAAAAACACATCCAAGAAAAGAAAACTGTGTTAGGAAAGGTAACCAAAAACTGAACATGAGCTAATGAGAAGATCATGAATTAAGATATCCACACATCGATTCCCTTTGAAAAGGGTTATCATGAATCAAATCTGCAGTACATATTCCAGAAAAAAGATTCGCTTACTAATTGTAGTTTTTGATCTTAACTAATGGAACCAGACATGAGTAGACGGAGAACAACATTAATTGCATATGTTAGTATTTGATCTTAACAAATCGAAGCAGACAGTAGTAGAGACAGAACTAAACTAATTGCATATGTTCGACCTAAAACAAATTAGAACTGAGAACTCGATTTCCTTATCAATTAAAGGCAAAAGAAGACTGAGAATGAATTAAATTAAGATTCTACATTCGATTTGTGGGATTATCAATTGGAACTACACCTATCTAAAACGATTCAAGAGAGAAAAAAAATGGATTGAAAAATTAAAGAGAGATCGTACCTGGAAACAAATGAGATCAACTGGTTTCGCAAGAGCTTTGAAACATAGATTTCATCGATATGGAGAGAAAAATCATCTCAGGCGACGGAGAAGGAGATAAAGAATCGGAAGTGATGAGAATAAGAATCGAAAGTGAAAAAAAACAGAAAAGAGAAGAGAATAAGGCTGATGTGTAATGAAGAGAAGCATTTTCATTTATTGACATGTCAAGCCCACAGTTCACAAAAATGATGAGATATCATCTCTTGATAGACACACTGTGTTGATTTTATTTTAAATCGGGTAAACTTTGGATCAATGTGATATGTTGTGTTTTTATTGGTTTCAAATTTCAATACATGGTCTTCATTTAAAACTCATTACATTTACATAGCATATTAAGGTTAGTTGCATTGTATAGCATAGTTGGCATGTGCATGTTCTTTTGTAGGTTTGGAGGTGGAATGAAGCTAAAAAGACCAAAAGAGCAAAGTTTCATTGCAGACAAGGCCTATCGACCACGTCCTATCGACATGGGCTGGTCGATAGATTTGCAAAAACCAACCCAGAGGATTCTATCGAGATGCCTATCGACCTGAAGACTCTGATACCAACTATCGACCTACTCCTATCGACATGAAGCATCGATAGATATGGAGGAGCCTATCGACGTGAGCCTATCAACGTCACCACGTCAATACGAAGCTGAAAAATGACCACGTCGATACGAAGCTGAAAAACGACCTGAAGGATTCTATCGATCACCCTATCGACCTTGTCACGTCAATGTGGTGTATCAACCAGTTCCTATCGACTTGCCATGTCGATAGTGACCCCAAGTTTTAACATTTTGTTGACTTTTTCTATTTGGTATTGGCTTTTTATTTTCATTTTCTTGCTTTTTATATATACCCTCAAAAACCTAATTAGAAGGTAAGCTTTGTTTTTAGGAGATCTAAGTAGCCACTTTGAGGTTTTTCTTAAGAACATTGTATGAATCCATCTCTTTTAAGTTTTAATCTATTGATTTCTTCTTAAACCATCTTTCTATTCACATCCTATCATGATTAACCAAGCTTTGCTTTGTGTTTTCATGTCTATTTGTGAGCAGTCTATTAGAGCTCTTGGGTTAAATAGATTAGAATGATTCATGAATGATTGATGGAGTTTAGGAGTAGATTATGCTATATCCTTGCTTAGTAGATGTTTTGATTGCTAGATTAACTTTGATCATATTGATTTAGACTCAGACATATCAATGCTCACAAGGTGTTTGATGAAATGCCGGATTTGATTTACTAAAAGTTTAGATGGCTTAGCCTATGAGAATAGGTGATTAGGTTGCTAAATGGTTGTTTAGACTTGTTTTTAATGCTCTTTGATCATTTGGTGTCAATGAGAGTTGTTGATTACCAAATGATTAAGTAAAATGCTATCCATGAGAGTAGATAGCATTTGCTTATGGTTCTAAGGTCTAAAGATGACTTAACATGAAAGAACTAATACTCCATGGTTATTTATCACTTGTTTTGAGTTCATATTTAACCCTAAAAGTTCATTTTTATTATTTTCCTTACAAAAACGTTTTTAAGCTTTTGTTACTTATTTTCATTGAAAATTAGTATTACAAACCAATGAACCACTTGTTTGCTTAGATTAAGATCATGATTTATAGTCTTAATATATTACTCTAATTTCTTTGAGGATCGATATCCCTTTGTGTTCAATAACATTAAGATTATTTAATAACCTTTGGATTGCAAAATTCTAAAATCAAAATGGACAACATGTGATATCAAACCTCATTAGATTTGAAAACAGACACTTTTGGAAGAAAAAGTTTGTTCTTTTCGATAGGCATATGTAAAAGAAAAAGTTTAATATTTGCAATAATAAAAGCACAATCAGTAATGAGCCGACCATGTGCCTTTCATTGTTAACTTCGTTTATTTTGTTTGTCCGTAGTGACTACAAATTATCGAGCACTATGAATGGATAGATAAGTTTATCGACGGAAGAAATCAAATTTATATTTTCTTGGTCTTCGATGATGGTCCCATAATACACTGAAATGTATTGTAAAAAAAAAAAAAACGTTTCTCAAATATTTTGTACCACCGTTCTCAATTCAAAGTTCAAACTTGCAGTTTTCCGCGGTAATTTTGATTATAGTTTACCAATATACAAATTTGAAAATAGCAAAAATATTAAAATTTTCCTCAAACTCCAAAAAATTAGTGTGGATATTAACACAACATCTCGACTATATATAAAAAAAACAATAATGAGGTATATTAGACTGAATATTTGGAGAGATTTGAGCTTTAATGAGTTTTAAGATGATTTGGTGAAATTTTGGTGAATTATAAATTTTGTTATTAAATTTTTTGAAATCTCACATAAAACTATGGAATTTTGGTTTTTGTTTTTATAACTAATAAATCTACTCAAATTTCACATGAAACTTTTAAATCAAATTCTAATAATGTTTCCAATAACAGTAGATTTGAATATACAATTTAAAATCATTAATCAAATAACAATGAATTTTAGAAAATATTTTAAAATTCATGTTTTGATAACATATGATTTATCATTAAACTCAAATATCTTCAAATACTTAGTCCAATACACCTCCTAAGTAATTTCGGGTTGTATCAATAACATAATTTTAAAGAAAGAATCATTGAATAAAAGTTGAAATTCTCTATTATTATAACATTTGTTCGCATTTTTAATGAGATTATACTACTAAGCTAAGAAATTCCGGTCAAACTAATTACTTAATCAGGTTAGAAATATAAAAGATTATTTGGTAATAAACGTGAAAAAGAGTAAGAAATGAAAGTTTTTCTAGCCGTCCTCAGTTTTTATTGTTCAAGACAAATCTTCTTTAATTACAGCATTATACAAAAAGAGAGAAATCGTTAGTTAACTAACAAATTGTTAAACCAAAAAGGAAAACTAACTAAATGATACTGACTTGAATTTTTTACAAAGCATATGAGTAAATATGACAACCTCCTTTTTTTTTTTTTTGACGGCATATGACAACCTCCTTAAGTTTTACCTTCTTTAGAGTTTAACTCGGATTAGGTGACATGGCACCATCAATAATCCATACTATAAAAAGAGTCAAATCTAATAGAGTCACTAGAGACCTCCATCAATTTCTTTATAGATTAGTTCCGACTTTTTTTAAACTTAATCAACATTTAAATATTTATTTATTACAGTTCAAAACTTTTGCAGAAAATATTTTACACCTTACCCAAAAAAAAAAACTTTGTTAGTGAGGTGAAATTAAAGCGTGTTAAAAGAAGCACTAACAAAAGAGTTTGTGGCTGCTGAAACTGATGATGATGCTGATGTTCTGCTTCTGACATTCTCTTTCTTCTTCCTTCTTCCTTCTTCCCTTTCTCTATATTCGCAGCTTCTTCATCTACGGCTTAGCAGCAACAAACTTCATCAACATGGTGAGAGAGCACTAAAAAAAGGCTAAAACTTTTTTCAAACCCTTGTTGATATTCGACCTCTTTTGGATTTCTCAGATTCTTTGAATGCTTTTTCTTGGTCTTCTGGAGGTACTGAGTCAGCTTCAATCTCAAAATTTCCTTTTCCGATCTTAATCAATTCCTAAGTTTCTTCACAGCTTGGGGACGATTTCTCATGAAATCTGATCTCTACTCCTCTCCAATTCATTTCCCGTAAAGTTGGTTTTTTTTTCCTTGATATCAACAAAAGCTTGTCTGTTTGTTGTTTTCTCAAGATTTGTGTGTAATTTAGATTAGGGTTTTTGTTAGATTTGGGGATAGGTAAATAATCTGGGTTTAGGTATTTTTGTTGATAACGACGATAAATTGAAGTA
Organism: Cardamine occulta; assembly: GCA_028015245.1. Lineage (NCBI taxonomy): Eukaryota > Viridiplantae > Streptophyta > Magnoliopsida > Brassicales > Brassicaceae > Cardamine > Cardamine occulta. Next base: position 16,669,233 of record CM051374.1, read on the forward strand.
ATAGATATGACTATAATGGAAGAAGAGCAGAAAAGTTCTGTGGGAGAGATGCAACAGTGCTTTAATGGTATAACAAACCAAACACAAGAGAATCAGACGAAATCAATGGAGAAACAACAGAGTTTTCGATGTGTGGAGAATCAACCGAGAAAGGCGAGAGCTTTAGAGAAACAAGTAAGTTTCCAAGGAGTGAATGTAGAGAATTATCAGCAAAGAAGACTCGGAAGATCATTGGAGAAGCAACATAGTTTTCGAGGTGTGACTGTAGAGAATCATAAACGTGGTGTTATGGAGAAGCTACCTAGTTTTGGTAGAGCAACAATGGAGAGGCAGAAGAGTTTCCGTGGTGGGTTTTTAGAGAAGCAGAAGAGTTTTCGTGTTGTGATGGAGAGGCAATTGAGTTTTATAGGTGAGAGGAGGAAGAAGAATGAATCACCAGGGAAAAGAGGAGATTCGCCTCTTCATATCGCAGCTCGAACGGGGAACTTAAGTAAAGTTAAAGACCTGATTCGAGGTTGTTGCGATGGTGGTGGTAGTAGCCAAGAGTTGAAAGAGTTGTTGTCAAAGCAGAATCTTGAAGGAGAGACTCCTCTTTATACTGCAGCAGAGAATGGGCATTCATTTATTGTTGAAGAGATGTTGAAGCATATGGACCTTGAAACTGCTTCCATCGCTGCTAGAAATGGGTTTGATCCTTTCCATGTCGCAGCCAAACAAGGCCATCTCGGTATAAAGATTTGTACTTTCTTCAAATTTTCTCCAATTTTTAATGAGAGTATAGAACCATCCATGGACTGTTCTCTTACTTGGCTCTTCTTAATCTTTTGCAGAGGTGTTGATGAAACTGTTGGAGACATTCCCAAATTTGGCAATGACAACTGATTTATCGTGTACAACTGCATTACACACAGCTGCAACACAAGGACACATTGATGTGGTGAATCTTCTTTTGGAGACGGACTCTAATTTGGCTAAGATAGCTAAGAACAATGGTAAAACTGCGCTTCACTCTGCAGCAAGGATGGGTCATGTGGAAGTTGTTAAATCCCTGATAGATAATGATCCAAGCATTGGGTTTAGAACCGATAAAAAAGGGCAAACTGCTCTTCACATGGCTGTAAAAGGTCAAAATGATGGGATTGTTGTTGAGTTGGTGAAACCTGATGTTGCGGTTTTGAGTGTTGAGGATAATAAAGGAAATACGCCATTGCACATTGCCACAAACAAGGGCCGTGTTAAGGTAATGACTCTGTACTTTTCTCAACTATCCAAACTTGGTATTTGGAAAGTGTAATAGAAAGGATTCTTCATCATGGAATGATCATTTTTCCCGAGTTTCTGGTTGATATTAGTTCTCATATTAACTGTTAATTGACTTCTCTGCAGATAGTGCGGTGTTTGGTATCTTTTGAAGGCATTAACCTGAACCCTATAAACAAAGCTGGAGATACGCCACTTGATATCGCAGAGAAGATAGGAAACGCAGAGCTCGTGTGTATTCTGAAGGAAGCAGGAGCTGCTACAGCTAAAGATCTCGGGAAGCCTCAAAACCCAGCAAAGCAACTGAAGCAAACGGTAAGCGACATCAAACACGAGGTACAATCTCAGCTTCAGCAATCCAGGCAAACAGGTGTGAGAGTCCAGAAGATAGCAAAAAGACTTAAGAAGCTTCACATTAGTGGTCTAAACAACGCTATAAACTCAGCAACTGTCGTGGCTGTGCTTATTGCCACGGTGGCTTTCGCAGCAATCTTCACAATACCCGGTCAATACGAAGAGGATCCATTGAAAGGACCGTTCCTAGGACAAGCTCATATAGCAAACCAAGCACCGTTTCTGGTCTTCTTCGTCTTTGATAGCTTGGCACTGTTTATATCTTTAGCTGTTGTTGTGGTGCAGACTTCAGTTGTTGTGATTGAGCAGAAGGCGAAGAAGAAGCTTGTGTTTGTGATCAACAAGCTCATGTGGTGTGCTTGTTTGTTCATATCCATTGCCTTTGTTTCCCTCTCTTATATTGTTGTGGGCAAAGAGGAAAAGTGGTTGGCTGTGTGCGCGACTGTTATTGGCGGCACGATTATGTTGACCACGATTGGTTCCATGTGCTATTGTGTAGTCATGCATCGGATGGAGGAATCTAAATTGAGGAGCATAAGGAAGGAGAGAAGCAAATCTCAGTCTTTCTCTATGTCTCGTATGCCATCTGATTCAGAGATTCTTAATGGTGAATACAATAAGAGAATGTATGCACTCTGAAACCTATTTGTAGAGAATTCAGACAATGAGATCTCCTCGGAATGTAAGAATAACCAAATATATACTTGTATTTTGTACCTGTAAACCATTGCTCTATTCGAGCTTCTGGACTAGAATAACTCTGTAATGAGTTCATTAACTGTGTCATGTCTCCTTTACTAGAGAGAGAAGTTCATTGTACCCTGAAGAACAGTCACAAAGCAATCTACACTTTTCTGATATCCCATGAATCAAAAAATGAAAAATGAAGAAACTATAACCCAATGAAACCCGAATCTTAGTACTGGGTCTGGATGCATTTCTTTTTTGATGGCTCCACAGTTCTTCTGCTACTAAGATCTAGCTATAGTTGTGATGTCATCAACCCCGTCTAGTGGATTCATCGTTTCTGTGTCTCGTGCTTCCACCGCGGTTACTCTCTGCCTGGTAAGGCTAGTTGGTTTGGAATAAGTGAGAGTAAGTGATTTGGCTGCTGAGAAGCAGTGGCGGACTTTGATAGAGTGGCTAGTTGTTTTGGTCGAGCAGCTTCCCTGGACGATTATCATCAGGGTCACTTCTTTGTCACAACTGTCTTCAGACAATGAGTTTTGCTGGATGCCATCAATGGATTCATCTGAGGTGTGAGAGTCTTCATGATGAACCTTCACCTGTAGTGAAGCATCTGCTTTTATAATCCCAGCTCCAGGAGAAACCTAGAGAAATGGTCTTAATCATTAAATCTTGTGAAGAAAAATGACGAAAACAGCTATTCATTGACGTAAAAGGAGAAGAATAAACCTCGAGCCAGTGAGGGAGACCAAGGGTGCCTCCATCTTCTCTACCGATAGTCTGACCTTTACAGACGATGTTGAAGATGGCTCTACTCGAGTTTGAAATGTTTCTGATTGTAAAGATGAATGTGTCCTGACTCTGAAGAAGAATATTGTTGGTGCTCACTGATGTTTCTGGAACCGATTTTAGTTCCTCAAACATGGATCTGAGTTTCTCATTGGACCTTATTATCTTCCCCAGCTCCTGTCTTCGCACAGATTTATCGGTGTGAGCAATGTTAGCATGAAGTTTGCAGCGCACCGGTTTGTGATCACTCTCAGTCACATCCATGCAAGCTTCATACCTGTAAATAAAACGCATAAGGTCGTAGGAAAGATGGAAGGCGAAAGGAAAAAGGAAAGAGAGAAAAGCTCATGAGATCGCGCGATGGAACATTACATTACAGTCGACATAACTACAGGGCACTGCAAATTGCACTCAGAGAATTGACTTGATTGGTTATCTCTATATATAACTCTGTCACACCAGGCAGGTATTCGCTTTTTCTCCCCTGAATCATACCCTGGAGATAAGAGCAGCGCAGAAAGTAATTAATTGTCCAAATGATGAACTCTTGAGTAGTTAGACAAAAGAGTGACAAGGAGAAGTTTGCAGAGCATTTCAAAATCTATCTTTTACCTCCAAGACCTGGCTTATTCTTTTCAAATTTGTAAGTCGGCGGGAAGGTGATTAACGCCTCACGCATTCCTTGGAACACTTTGCCATCATTCATCTCTTGCCTAAGTTGGTCTTTCTCTCTGAGCCAATCAAAAGATCGGTGTGAAATGAAGTCCCTCGCTTCGTCGTAGGTTATACCAAACAACCTATAATTGAAGTCACCGAAAAATGCAACCATATCTGCTGCTGCTAAATCCGACTTCTCCTCTTCAGTGTTGATGTTTGTATTCTAGGAAATAAAGAAAAAGAGTAATATCATTAGTAAGGAACCGAGCTGGTGAACCAAAAATGTAAATGGTTGTAACTGCTACTATAATAAGTTCTTACAGGGTTATTCTTTAGCGCTTGAGCAGATGTTGAAGCACTGGCTGCAAGGGAGAGTGGCCATGGCAAGCCAGAAGAATAAAGCAGCCAAAATAAGTAGGTGGAGAAGCCAAGTGAGCAAGACAAAAACAGGTATGGCACTCTACCAGCTGCAGCAGTATATACACTTTGTCCTTTGGAGAAGACCATTGACCTATATATGTGATTGAAATCCGCGTTTCTCCGAGTAACTGCCTCCAAGTGAGCAGCCAAGTGACAGTTCACAAAGCACATAATCCGGTCATAAACTCTGATTCTCAAACCCACACCTCCCTGTATACATCAATTATACATCACAGGCTTATCGATTTTGTATACAGAACCAAGTGAAACGTAGCTTTAAAGACAGACCTTGTTGCCAATGGCACGGCCAAAGCCACATGGAACTGCTGCGACATCCAGATCTCCAACATGTGTTCTTATAGCCTTCCTCACCCTAACCAGAGAGTTATAAGACAGGAGGTGACAAAAGATGGTTAACCTGGAAGTATGATTTAACTTTACACTCTTAAGAGAGGTGAAAGACATTATTAGGGTGCTATGTAAGGAAAGAAAATGACTGTTGTCTGGTACACCTGCAATCAATAGAGAACACACAAAAATGTAACATGTCCGGAAATGTTTTTTTCGCCTACCAAAGACATATCAGCAGTCCTGCCAACTGCCTTGAACCCATCCGTTCGAAATTATTTCTCTCATCCAGTGCATTTCCAATTGCATCAAGCCACCATTGCCCCACCGCACTTCCTTCAACCCCTACCTACAACCGAAACCCAAACATGAACATGAATCCTGCTATTTAGCATATGAATCCGCACAAAAGACTTTAAACATGCTAGTGAAGACAGTTTTTCTCAATAACAACCAGTATTCCTAGCTGTGGACAGGTTTTGCCTCATTTCTAGTATAGTGCATTGGACAGAAGCAAAAAACTCTAAGAAAAAGGAGTTACCGTTTCCTTAGCAGTAGACATGGCAAGGAAACCCGCTCCCATATCGACCTCTTGCAATCCAACAGCGACAATTCCAACATCCGAAACAGAAGAACCGAGCCAAGACATAAGCGCTCCGCGTGAAGCTCGTCCTTCACCAACATTCCAGGTACCAATCAAGATCTTAACACTGTCTTGTCGAGCATAAGTAATTTCCTTTTGAGACAACTCCGTTCGGATTAAGCTGTCTAGTGGTCCTGGAGATGTCACATACCATCCTCTAACACCACCATGAGTAGCTAAGCTGAAAATGAAACCACCACCAGCTGCTAGCTTTATCACAGGTTCATTGTGTGAAACCCAACTTGCAATTAGCTTTCCACCAAGATCCAAGACCTGAATGTAACCACTTGCATAACCGGTATATATTCGATCACCAAATGTGCAAAAACACAGAACAGCCTGCTGATGATGATTCACCTCCCCCAAGCGGTTTCCATTTCCGTCCCACTGAGCTATTACACCATTCATGCTTCCAGTCCAAATTGATCCATCTGCTACTATCACAATAGCTTCTACTTTCCTAGTGTCTTCTGCAAAAGCTCCTGCACTTCTTGTCGCAGCTCGACGAACAGCTCCTGCAGCTCCCATTATGGCATGGCGCGATCTTGACAGAAAGCCTTGTGATTTTTCCTTTTTTGGTGTTGAGAAGAACTTCACTTTCGTTTCTTCAACTTGTTGGCCTTGCGTTTGTGGCATGTCCACACGATTTTCGACTTGCCCATCAATATTAAAAACTTTCACAAGCTCTTTATTCTGAGCATCCCTGCACAGATAGATCTCTCTCTTGAATGATCAAGCATTCACAATGGCATCATCATAATCTATTGAAGACTAATATGTATATAAAAGCGTACCAAATTGAGAATAAGAGGTGTTGCACAGCCCACACTTTAGCTCTTACTGTATCAACTAACAAAAACTTGACATCTGAAGAAGATATGCTGCATGTACCATTGACAGTAACTTGGCTCCTCAGGTCAATACCAGACCTCTCCACTAACAATGCAGCCATATGCTTCTCTGCTGGTTTAAGCACAAGAGACTTCTCTAACGAATCAAAAGTCCATATTTTTATCACACCGCCATCAGAACATGACCACATATCACCTGCATCATACACAAGAAAAGACCAAAAAGATTTGAGAATCCAAATACAAACCATAACCTTCAAAATCAGAGAACACTAACCATATGAGCTTATGACAATATAATTGACAGGACCACGATGAGCTTGCCACGAGAGTCGTTCTTTGAAAGGCTTTGAGTCATCCGCACTAGTAGTATTCGACTGATCCGTTGTCCAGGCCCTAATTTTGCCATCCTTGTGGCCGCTCCACACAAGCTTATTGCCATGGTCAATCATCAAACACAAGGCAGGTGAGGTGGTTACAGATTCATGAAACGGCGCTGCGTCTTCATCGCCTCGCCGTGCCTGCCCGCTGATGCCACAACCGGCACCATATGCTTCTTCCAAGTTCCAATACCTCACGCCGTTCTCTTGTCCCGCCCATAGCTGAGTTTCTGTACAAGTAATGTTTCTCAGAAACTTTCCCGTTTGTGTCTCTCTCAAGGGATGTGGCCGGACCTCAAGACACGGTGGCCGTCCAGGGTTCACCGCAGCACGCACCGGCACCTTAAACACGTCCACGCTGCCTCCTGCTCCGACGACTTCCGGAAGGGACTCGATATCTTCCTCTCCTCTTACACCGTTATTTTCACCATGCTGCGTTGTTTCTGGTTTTGATGGAGGCGTGGCAAAACCGTAATCCTCGCCTCGTTCACCACTTGTTCTGCCGTCGATGATGACTACTCCTTCGGTGGAGAACTCACCATCGGAGGAATCGAAATAAACAACTTCGGAATCTGACGTTACGGAGCAAGAGCCTTCATCAAGGCTATATTTGCGGGTCGGGTGATGCGGCTTTTGTTCGTATTGCTCAACGTAGGAATGCGTTTTACGCGGTGGCAGCGGATGAGAGGGGGCGAGCGATGCCAACGCCGCCCGCTCATCTGCTTCGATGATAACCGAATCCATGGAAGAAGAAGATCAAAAGAAGTCACCAAATGAAGAAATTTGGAGATGGGAACGAATCAAAACATGAAGAGGAAATGAGAATGAGAGATGGTGGGAGATTGAGAGAAAGCGAGAGAGAAAGGGAGAACAGAGCACGTTGCATGAAAGAGAGAAACATGGCGATATTAAGTGTTGCTTCTGAGACTCATAATTCTTCTATAAATAGCAAATTTGAAAGAAGAAAAAAAACATATATTTCACATTCAACAAAATTTGATTACTTCTTCAGTTCATAGATTTTCTTCAGACATGGAGAAGTTAACTACTTTACATAACACAGGCTTATATGTTTAATTGACACTTACATCGACTAAAGGAATCTGTTCTTGCGAATTAACACCACCATTCAAACAAGGTGGCTTTGAAGCTCCATAATAGAAGAAAGCCATGATCTTTGAAAGCTCATCTGCTGTTCTAATGCCTGAAAAAATATGTTTCAACTGTTCTAAGTACAACATAAAGGTTAGGAGATTGCTGTACTGAATGGTTTAATGTTTTGAGACGTTACCTTTCTCACGGTATAGAATCTTGCCTGCTTTAGTGAAAATGATCTCTGGAAACACAGAGACTTTCAGAGCAGAGACCAAATCTGTCTCAACCACAGCATCAACAGCAACACACTGGACGTAATAATGACCCAATAGGATTAAAGAACAGACCAAAACATATAGCAAGATTCAAGAATGGTATTAGAAATGATAAAGAGATTTCCAAAACTTACTCTTGGTGAAGGAAGTCCACAGTTCCATATTATATTAATCGCCTTGTCTAGTTCTTCCCTGAATTTTTCGTTTTCCTTTGGCCTGATATAAGTAGATACTCATATCAGATTTCAACAACAAAGATAGAATTACTATAAAGATTGAAACTTCTAAACACTAAAGTAAGTTGGTATATATAAACCTTTTGTAGCGGTTGTGAACAAGAACCATGAGAGGACTAATATCTTTAAACATTGTCTCCTCCCATTCTGCAGTTGTGAGATCTTTGATTGGGCGTATGTAATTATCATCTTGCCAAACAATCTCCTTCTTACTATCATGTCCTTCATCATCGTCGTCATCATCATCATCATCTTTCTTTTCGTTTTTAATCGTTATCTTATTGAAGAACTGGTTAAAGCTAAACCCCCAACCATCAGCATCTTCAGGCCAATTAGGATCTTCCTCATTAACAACAAGTGGATAATCAGCAAGAAGCTTTTGCATCTTCCTCCTCTTCTCAACCATGTCAATCTCTTCCTCTTCATCGATATCTGGATGCTTATCAATCACCTCTCTTATCTTCTTCCTCCATTCCCGTCTCTCTTCTGGATCATCGAAACTTGTTTCACTGCGGCTCGAGGTATCTTTTTTTACTTCATCTTCCTCATCTTCACTGTCACTTTCTTCTTTGTCTTTTCTCCATACCTTTTTCCCAAGTTTATCAACCAACCCAAAAGCTTTCACATTTCTTCTTGACCTCATTACATTCCACTTCTACACATACGTCAGAGTGAATTCACAATTCATGTAAATCACAATTGGAGAATTAGGTAATCAGAAACTAACCGAGGAGGCAATCTTCAAGGAACCAAAACACTCATATCTCAACGAAGTAATCTCAAAACGGTTTCTTTTACAGTTGGAAAGTTTGAATCCATTTTCTTGAACAGGGCAAGTGAACTGTGTCGAATATGGGAGAATCATTCCTCTGAAAACAAAATTCAAACCAAAACAAACGAAAAAAATTGAATTAATCGAACACACAACAAGTAAAATTCCAAAATTGAATTGTCCAGAAAAAGGATAAGGTGAAAGATTCAGCAGCTAGCTCGCGAGAGAAATCGAGGATTCGATTGAATAAGGACCAAAGAAAAGTTAAGAAACGAGAATAAAACACATTTGAATCAAAAATCAACAAACCTGGAGTTGTGGCGGAAACAATCTGAAGCTTGAATTGATCTGTGTTTCGTAAAACCCTATAGAAACCCCAGTTTTGTTTATCGGGAAAAAATCGTAGACCAAAAGGCTTCAGACAAGAAGTAGTGACTAGTGACACGTCATCTAAACAAAAAGATGTCAAATAAGAAAGTGACACGTCACGTACAATTTTTTTTTTGTTTTGTTGTTTAAAAGGAATTATTAAAGTTCTCTATTTCCTTTTTGGATTTTCGCTTTTAGTACGGTTAACGGTAATGAACTTCACTTAAATATTTTGGTGTAGGATTGTGCCCCTTAAAAATTAATTTTTCAACCGACAAACAAAATTTAAGAAAACAGTAGGAAATAGAAGAAAACTATGCATTTAAAAAATAGTTTGGTGAAAAAAATTTGACAAAAGATAGTGCGATTAGGAATAGGAGTAAGAGGACATCAAAAACTATATACGTACGTAGTAACAAACATCCTCTCCTCTCATTCACCCTCTACCAATCGATTCCTTGCTAAGAAAGCAACACTTTTCCTTAGTCAGAGTTAATACGAATTGGCCTAAGTTTGCGTGGAGATGCCTAGTTTCGAGGCTGAATCAGAGTCGATCCGGAGCCGGAGAATATTTGTTGACATTCCAAGGAGAAGGAGAAGCAGCAGGATATCACTGATCTCTGCCACACAGAGGATAACACCGGAATATCTGGCTTCACCTCCGGCTCAAACTCCCGCGGCTCCTGCTCCTACTCCAGCTCCAGCTCCACCTTCAGCTATACCTTCAGTTCCAGCTCCTGCCCTTGCTCCATATCCAGATTTGTGTCTTATTGTTGTTATTACATTAATCTAGGTTTTAGATTTCCTTTTCTTTTTTCTAATGTCGAATGTGTTTTTGGATTTTGGTTAAGATATATATATATATATATATATATATATATATATATATATTGGCTTTCTTCTAAGTGTTATATTGTAGTTCGTTAGCTTCTTTAAAAAAATTTGAGTGGATGATAACAATGATCTTAGTAGTAGGCAAGATCCTTTTTCACTGGAAATTATTTTCTTGTCATATAAACTTCACTCCAAGATACAGATAGCATTGTCAAACCAGACTGAGATTTGTTGCTTAAAACTAGTGATGTTAATATGGGTCAACTCGGCCCGTTTAACCCGTGACCCGTTTAAACCCAGTCCGTTTAACAGAAATATTTGTAACCCGTTTCCGACCCAGCCCGTTTATGATCCGCCAACATTGTTTGGCCCATTTAAGGCTACCATATTTTGTTTTTTTTTTTGTTGAAATTTGCCAAAAAAATTTGTAATTTATATTAAAATCTTTTCATTTATCAATGGTCACATTTTAAAACTGAAAAAAATAAAAAAATGAATAATCTTAAAAATAAAGATTACTTAAATCATATGTTATATTACTAAACTATAGTCAAAATAAAATAAAAACAAAATAAAAATAATTTAAATCATTGTTTTAAATTAAAACAAATGTTTTGAGTCATTAAATGCTATTAAGCAGATTTGATTGAAATAAGCCAATCAAACAAACCAAGTTTAGACTCTTTTCTTTTCTTGCTTCTCAACCTCTCGTTCGAATACTTGACTAGCTTCTTCCATAGATCTCCCACAGTCCAACCTTTAGATAAAACCAATTCCGTTACCTGTACCAAAACACCATATTAATCAGCACATAACATTTCTCTATTTTGTAATTTGATGTAGTGATGAGATGAGAGACTAAACCTGATTTAGATTATGGAGTGCTTCAAATCCAAAAGTGTAGTAAGACATGAAAGGTCTTCTTGCCTGAGAAGAATATAATGCTGTGAGCCTAAAACAGCCACTGATTGATGATTAAGCAATTAATTGGAGAGAAGAGTTTAAGATTTGACCTGTGAAAAAGCAAGCCATTGAAGAAGAGACTTAAGCTCAGGGTCTCCACCATAAGCACCGCATCCCCAATTCCCTGTAGCAATACCAACTCCATCTTCATGATCGATGCACTGCCCGTTGTTCTGCTTATGCAGACGTGGAGGAAACCAGAGAGAGCCTTATTAGTCTCCCTGAAGAAGAAAAGAAAGTTCAGAAATGATATAAGAGTTGAAAATAAAAAATAAGTTATTAGTTTCAACTTTACCTGAGGAGGCATTCTAGTTTGTATTGAGAGATTCCTGGATGACGAAGAGCATCTATGGCGACGATTCTCGTTTTTCGCCTTCCGTAAACATCTATTTCCTTTGTATCAATGTAATCATCGGAAAACCGAAATGAAGATGAATATCTGGAGAAAGTAGAAAACTATTTTTAAACATTTCAGAATCACATTTAAACTCTCTAAGTACATATGCATCAATGTACCCTGTGTAATGAGAGAATCTTTCAGCACCAACAACTTCAATAGTTTCAGTAACTTCCATGGTTGGTAAGAAGAGCATACCAGCGATCAATTCTGGATTGATCATGAATCGAATCTCTTCCTGTACATGTTTTCAAGAAGCTATATTCAGATCAGGAAACTTCACAAGATCTAAAAGGAGTTTAGGTTTAGACTTAACAGACCTGGACACATCCCTTGCGAAGAGCGCCACCTCCTAAGTTCTTGTTGGCGAAGTCAACTTCAAGAGCTTCAATGCTTTGATCCTCGATCAAACCAGAAGTATGAACCTACACCATTAAAAACTGTAAACTAAACACAAAATCTTTACAGAGTCAAAAAAATGTTAAGCATTGATCTCATCTGGTTAGTTCATTACCTCAACAGGGCAGAGATTGATAGTAGATTTTCTCCAGAAGTCTTCATCAGGACAAGCTTCGAGACCAGAAGAATCTTGTTGTAAAGAGAGAATCTTTCGTTCGAATGAGACGAATCCAGGAGGGATACATGAAGATAGCCTCTTGAATAATGGATTATGCACTTTATCTTGTTCTCTTGATGCTCGTTTCGTCCTGTGTTGACTAGGCTTCTGCAATAGGTCAACACAAGATCTTAGATCTTGAATCTTGACTTTCGACATGAAATTTGTTTTGAGAATGTATATCCGAAGAGTTTGTCAAAATTAATGGTTGGAAGACGATTCGAGCCTCTAGTTTCGACTGGGAACAAACAGAAGAAAGAACATGAAAGCAATGCTCCTATAAGTTCCTGCCATAGCCAAAAAAACGAAACTACAGATTTCAATCTCTCTTGCTGTATTGAAAATTTTCCTTAGAAGTGTTTGGATTTGGAACTTTTACTTGGCTTAGGAACACAATGCCGGCTTTGTTGTGGCCTAAGACACGAAGACCAGTTTTGGTTCCATTGATGAGATTCTCTGAATTTAGATAATGCAATTCCAAGAGTGATGGGAATCTCAGAAGAAGACAAGCCATTGCAGGTAAAACTTCGTTGAAGCATCTACTTGATTCTTCTTTCGACATTTTCTGAACCAAATCAATACATATTCATTCAATCAATCCAAAAATTCGGAAGATTTATGAAATAAAATTTTGTTTTTTTGGTTACCTTGTCGAAGAAGAGAGCATAGCCTTGAAGTGCTGAAAAAGAAAGATGAGAAGTGAAAGAGAGAGCTTGTCTCATATCAGAGATGGAGTCAGAGAGAGTTTGTCCTGAATCGACTTGGCTTTGACTCGGTCCTTTACTCATAGCTTCTAAAACCTCCACCAAGTGTGGTGATGGCCAAGACAGAGACGAGTCTTGAATCTTTAAAGGCAAGTAAGGTAAGATCGTCTCAAGACCTTCTCTTTTCTCCATTGCTCTGATTTTTTGTTGTCTTTCACTTTTATCTTGCTTCTCAAGATAAGGTTGCAAGTTTCTTCTTTCTAAGAAAATGAAGCCACGACATAATAATATATCTAACTAACACAGTTGACTTTTATGTACTATTTTGACTAAAGAGATTAGTTTGTTATATCCTTGCTTGTGAATCAAGTAACGTGCAAAGTATTTTAATCAGACAAATTCAAATCTCTACTCCTACAGCTCACGAGTCACAACTATTATTAATTAGTTATCGACGATATTCGGTTTGACATTCGGAATATAATAATTTAATGTAGATAGACAACAAAATGGACATAGAATAGAATGAACACATCACTGATTGTCATTGTGTGTGCACAGTTTGGCAAACTCCAATTTTGTTTCGAGTGATTTCATTGTAGAAATATATATATATATATATATATATCATTATATTCTTCTAATCATTATTTCTTCAAATATATAAAAAAAAATTCAAACAAATATTTTTGGGTCGGTTGCCAGTACCAGAACTAGAGTTAATTTTGTTGGAATCATAACAAATACACTTAATATATAGAAATTAATATATCTTATTATAGTATTAGATAGAAAATATATAAATTGATGTTGGCATTTAGAAATTTTGAACTTCGTACACAACTTTATTAGGGTCAATGGCTAATTTGAACCAAATTTATTAATCAAATTTACACTTAAAATAATTAATGTACGAATTACTATGGTTTCCCTTTCGTTTTGGGTTTTCAAATAATCCGGTAGTAAGGACGTACGGTAGATTGGTTTTATCAAAATAAAATAAAATAATAATAATTGCTGCCAAAAAGAAAAGAAAAAAAAAATATACAAAAAAAGGAGGCAATTAATATAGAGATTATCAAAAACAAACAAACATAAATAGAGAGATTATCTTCACTAACAAAACAAATATTTAAAAGAGTTAAGATAGTTTATATTTGTCCGGATGGGAAAAGGGCTTATAACAATCAAAAATCTATATAAGTAAAGTGAATCTCATCTCTGCCGCTTAACTCTCTTCTTCTTGTATCTAATTTCGATAACTATGGCGAGATATGATGATCAAGTTCAGAGAGAGAAGAGAACGATCGATATTTTGTGTGTCGCGGCGGCGAGATATGACGAAAAGGATGAAACGTCCGGTGAAGTTGCTACTGTGGAGGATAAAGAGAAACAGAGAACGAGGAGAGTAATTAATTACTGTATTAGATCAACGAGGAGCTCCGGCTCCAGCAAACGACAGAAGATTGATGAGTGTGAGAGTCAAAACCCTAATCGTGATGCTTCTTCTCCACGTTTGTGCCCTGTAGAGTCCAAGAGACGTCGACATGTGGGGGTTTCCAACAAAGGGGTAAGAAGAAAAAAGCCGGTTAGAAGAAGAAGGCCGGGTCCAGAGAGGGGGAGGACGCCGGAATGGCTGGTAAACCTAATGAGAGAAAAGAACGGTAAGAACGTGAAGCTGATAAAGAAGAGAGTTCTTACTAAGACTGATCTCACTAGTAGCCAGACACGACTCTTGATTCCCTGGAACGGCATATCAGATATGGACTTTTTGAACGAGGGAGAGTTGAAAATCGTAGATGAACATTACAATAAGCTTCGTGACACAGGAGTGGATTTTACATTGGTGGATTCTAAGGGTCGAGAATGGGATCTTAATATCAGGAGATGGGATATGACCAAGTCTCCCAATTACGCCTTGTGTACGGGATGGAACAGGGTTGTTGCCAATAACGAGTTTGTGGTAGACCAGACGCTTTGGATATGGTCATTCCACTCACTAGACAAGCTCTATATTGCTTTCGTTCCTCTGGATTCGGCTCTAGCTCTGCCTCCAGTTCCAGATCCAGCTGCATCTTTACATCCAGATCCGGTTGTTACTGGAGATTCCGGCCAAAACAGCTCTGCTATGTGACTTATCTCTGTTTATTGTTGACTCTAAGCTCTATTGTTTTATTTTTGTCTTTTATTTTGACTTATGAGTGTTGTTTAGATTGTGCTGATTTTTATGAACGTAATTCCTTAATTAGTTAATCGTTTGAATGGATGATGTTTAATTGTGACAAGTTCTATTTCCCAAGTGCCTTTATTATGAACTGGTTTGAGTAAGTGCTTTAATTAGCAGATAAGATAGTAACAAACAAATTACATAAGGAAATATTAATATTCGCACAAATACAGTGAAGTAATATACTTCAGATGTCAGAAAACAGACAGACATGGATCTCACAGAATTCAAGAAAGAATATATACAAACTTTAACTCAGTTGGTCCTTTCAGTAGAGAGTGAGGTTACGAGCCACGAGAAGAAGCCAAGCCTTGTTCTTCTGCTGAGCTTCTCTGAAGAATACTCAGCTACTTTGTTCCATAGGTCTCCTACAGTCAATTCTTGCAAAGTTACCCTTTCGATCACCTGAAAAGCATATATGTAACACGCTTTTTAAGGGCTTGGAAAGGGAGAAAAGAGTGGTTTGAATGAATTAGGATTCTAATAATAACCTGATTGAGATTTTGCAGGGCTTGGAGTCCAAATGTGTAGTATGACATGAAGGGTCTTCCGGACTAGATAAAGTAGATCAAGAACGTTTTTGCAATTAAACTGAATTGATAATTGTGTGTGTTTAATTTGCAGTAGAAATTGATGAAAACAGAGAAGTGTACCTGTGAAATGGCAAGCCATTGAAGCATGATCTTTAGTTCTGGATTGCCTCCAAAGACACCGCATCCCCAATTCCCTGTAGCTACACCAATCTTCTTATCTTCTTCATGATCGATACACCATCTCTGAGAGCTTTCTATAACATGGCTTGCCGGATCTGATTGAAGAGGATCATGCCGCTACGCAAAACCAAATTTAATCTTTGTAAAGTCACAAGTAAGCTAAGCTAAATCCATATATGGAGCAAAGCTGATGTTCTTACAGAAGATGATGCCTCAGGGTGAGTATAGTTAGTGCCTGCCTCAAGTGGGATCTTAAGAGATTCATCAATTTTATATTTACATTGATGCAGGTATCCGCTAAAAGCCTTGTTAACCTCTCTATCAAAACCAAAGGAACAATTCAAACACTATATAAAAAGAAAAAATGAGAAATAGGATCAAAGACAAAGATTTGATTACCTAAGGAGGGCATTAGGTTTGTACTGACTTTCTCCTGGGATAGGAAGGGCATCTATAGCTATGACCCTTGTTTTTCGCCTCCTGAAAATGTCTAAATCCTTCTTGTCTGTGTAATCGCCAGCGTATTGGAACGAAGGTCCATACCTGAATGGCACAACTATGTGTTTGATTTCTTGAAGACTATAATAATAAGCTTAACATGTTCTTTCAAATACATTGGTAATTACCCTGTGTAAAGTGAAAATCTTTCGACGCCAACAACCTCAATTGCTTCATTTTCATCCATACGAGGCAAGAAGAGCATGCCAGCAATAAGTTCCGGGTTGATCACGAACCTTATTTCTTCCTACAAAGGAAGACGTTTTGACATGTTCCAATGATTATCAAATAAGAAAAACTTGAAACTAGATAGTAGAGTTTGCATGAAGAGTTTTTAAAGAAGAGATGAATAATGGAGATACAAGTCATACCTGTAGAGTATCATAACTCAGAGTAAGGCCTCCAAAATACTCATCTGCAAAATCCACTTCAAGAGCTTCACCGGGTTGATCTTCTATAGCTCCCGAGGTGTGAACCTACTCTAATTAAAAAATGGATCAAGAGGAGGATAACCTAAAGCATACTCATGAATCATCTGAAAGAAATGGATTCAACAGCGAAGAACGCTTAATTAAGAGTGTTTCTATGTACCTCAACGGAACAAAGTGGGGTGATGGATTTGGCCCAGTAATCAGCCTCAGGATAAGAAACATAGTGAGGATTGTATTCCATCGGAAGAACTTTCCTCTCAAATGAAACAAAGCCAGTGGGCATAGATTGACATATTCTTTCAAAGTAATGGATAAGGCATCTTATTTTGTTTTCTGACTTTGTGCCGTGACTCCTATACGAAAACATTAAAAAACACAAGAAGGATTTATAACTATGGGCATATGGTTTGTAACTTGAAACTAGTAAGGTTAAGAAGGCAGTAACATACGAAAACAGTTCATCAAAGTTGATTGTCTGGAGATGCTTTAGGCGTCTGTCAACTTGAGGGAACAAACAAAAGAAGGAACATGCAAGAAGAGCTGCGATCAACTCCTGCAGAAGACAATATATATATTGAGGGGTGAAAAAGTAGAAGAAGAGAGGTATGAAGCATGTTCGCAAAAATCAAGCAACTTCACCTCTAAAGAAAACTAGAAAGTTACTATATCAACTTTTATTCAACGCTACACAATGCATGTTTTTGTTTGTTTGTTTGGGAAAAGAGAGTATACCTGGCTAAGAAACACAATGCCAGCTTCTTGAGGGCCTAGTAGACGAAGCCCGGACGCAACTCCATCAAGAAAATGGTCTGCTTTCTGATAGTGCGTTTCTAACATGGAAGGTAACTGGAGAAGTAATCTACACAGCACAGGAACCACCTCACCAAAAAACTTAGCTGACTCTTCTCTGGAAATTTTCTGCATCACAACAAAACAACTGTCAATTGTGAGTACTTTATGAGGGCCTACCATTTTACTAAAGCTACATGCCAAATGTTCACCTTAAGAGACAAAGAATCAAGAAACACCAAAAAAAAAACAAAAAATTAGATGAAAGAATAGAAGAACTGTTACCTCGTCAAAGAAAAGAGTATACCCTTTTAACGCATAAGGTGCATGATCAGATGCATTCAAGGAGAGGGATTTCCGCAGATTCGTGATATGCAAAGCAAGAGCCTCTCCCGAGTTAACCGTTGACTCACTCGGCCCTTTAGACAATATTTGAAGCTCTTCTCTAACAGAAGGCGGCCAAACTAGAGATGAAGACTGAGCCACAAGAGGCAAATACTGAAGAATTGACCTAAGATCTGTCCTCTTCTCCATCCTTGTTACCCTTCCTAATTTCCTGAAAGAGATTTTAAAAGCTGGTGATAAAAGTCTGCAAATGATTTGAGGAAAGGAAATCGACATTTGACGTTATGTTCTATCTATATTACTTGGTTCGTTGACAATAGCTTGAAGAAAACGAAACAACGACCCAAATTATTTCTTTTTAACAAATGGCACCAAAGTCACACAGAAACACGTTTTCCTGAGTGACCGAGTCCAATTCATTTACTCTGAGAACAAATGTTGGAGACCACACACCTTTCCCCGAAGATTCATAATAACCCTGTAATTTCAATTGAATACAAAAAGAACTTGTTTCGTTTAAACAAAGACTGATTCAAACATTTGACCGAAACTATATATCAACATGACTAACGCACCTAAAAGAATAATGCTTGAGGATCAAGGAGTGGTGAAAATACAACTTATTCATACTCAAGAAGAAAATAATCACTTTTTACATATCTATGTGGACAGTAGATAGATACAGCAAGAGGCTGTAACAAACAAGTTGATCAAGGCGAATTTGCAGAGTCAGGGCGGCTGGATAGCCGTGTTGGTGGTCGCTAGAGATGGAAGTAGCCAAGAAAAGAAGCCACGATTGGTTTGCTTGTAGAGCCTTTGAGCAGAATATTCTAGCATCATGTTCCACAAATCTCCAACAGCCCATTTATGGGAAAGAATCCACTTGGTCACCTGTCCTTGAAAGAGTATGTATCAGTTGCAAAATACAAATTAAAGTTCACACACGACTTGAACAGTACAATACTTGGATACTCAATCCGTTTACTACAGACCCAATTCTTAATAAAATATGAGTTTCGAAATCAGAGGAGAAAATAAGAAACTGAAAGAGAGGTTACCTGATCTAGGTTCTGGAGTGCCTCCACTCCAAAGGTGTAGTAAGATATAAATGGTCTTCGAGTCTGGAAAATAGCCATGGCCGTGTCAAGAAAGATGTGTCAAATGAAAACAGCTATACATCTCATCATCCAAACAGAAGCTTTGAAAATTTTGAATTTCATTCTAGAAAATTTTAGTCAAAAGTGACTTGGAGTGTTTCTTACAGTCAAAATACACTAAAGTCGGTGGTTCCAGAGAAAAATGATCTTTATGTTTTTATTCTTATCGGTTCTCAACTTGTACCATCCAGGAAAATTATCATTTTATTTATTTTAGACGATGATGTAAAAAGGCACCTGTGAAGCGGCAAGCCATTGGATTGTAGCCTTTAGCTCTGGATCTCCTCCAAAAACACCGCATCCCCAATTCCCAGTTGCGACACCATCATCTTCATGATCCATGCAATCGACTTCTTCCACATAAAAATCTCTGACAAGATTCATCTCGATATCGTATAGTGGAACTTCCTGTGGAAAATTAAAATTTTATTTTTCAAAAGCTTAATTCAAATTGGCTACTAATTAAAAAAGGTACTAAAGGTTTGTAGGAAAATTCCAACCTCAGTAGTTTCTGTAACCAGAAGACCAAAATCTCTGTCGTTTCTGGCAAGCTGAATTTCATTATCTCCTTTATCTATGAATATATTCTGGTGCTGCCAAGATTTGCTACAGTTTAAAAAGCCACATAGAGCCTTATTAATTTCCCTGGAAAAAGCAGAATGAGACAGAGAAGGAGACATTAGTTTTGAAGTATAAAGAGAATAAAAGAGTATAGAAAGAACTTATTAGCAAGACTCCAAATTGTTGCACTGACACATACTGTGGATTATCTGAAGAACCTACAAATCCCCAAAAGAAGGTTTCACATACCGCAAAGGCATGTTTCTTTAAAGTGTCTCATCTCCGGAGCACATAATGCATCTATTGCGACAATTTTGGTTCTTCGCCTTTTGAAAGGATCCATTGCCTTTTTGTCAATGTAGTCACCAGCAAACCGAAACGAAGATGCATACCTACAATAGAAGAACCAAATTCATAGAAAATAAAGGTAAATAACAATAAAAGTTTAAGAATGATGCCAACTATCGTCGATTTCTAAGTCAGTAATATATAACTATTACACTTATGTATGATGCATACCTACAACATAAGCTATAATTTAGATGCACACTTATTTGTACAAACTGAAGCGAGCCTATTGGTCCATAGAAGTATCAAAATACAGAGACTAATCAGCCAATATTAAGTAAACATAGACTAATGCTACAACACTACCAAAATCTCACCCTGTGTAACATGAATATCTTTCTACACCAACTATTTCTATAGCCTCATTGTCATCCATGTGAGGCAAGAAAAGCATGCCAGCTATTAATTCAGGGTTAATCATGAAGCGTATCTCTTCCTGCACAAGAATCCAATTAGAAGTCAATGAATAATCTAAAACACTGATTTACAACAGATTTTTTTAACCAAAAATGAACTCAAGAATCAGGAAAACGAATCATGTAGGCTTCTGAAATCTAAAATGTAATATGAAACTCAAACCTGTACGCACCCCCTACTTAGGGAACCACCTCTGAGATACTTGTTCGCAAAGTCCACTTCCAGAGCATTGCCAGGATGATCTTCAATTAACCCAGAAGAGTGAACCTGTAACAATAAAAGCTGTCAGCCAAAATAATGTACAAGCATTTGCAGATTTAGTGGTGTGAGGTACAGAAATCCACAATCCAATTCCCGTAACCTTAAAAGCGCAAAGGGAAATGTCAGACTTGCTCCAGAAATCAGTATCAGGAGCAGAGTCAGAAGAATTGTGGTATTCAGTTGGAAGAATCTTACGTTCAAATGAAACGATCCCAGTAGGCAAGCAGTAGCACAACCTTTCAAAGTAATGCATAAGACACCTTATCTTGCTTTCTTGACTTTCACTATAACTTTCATAAAGGCTCCTGAAAAATAAAGTGAAACTCTGATGTTGGACTCTATGCACACGAAGTCCTAGACTCCAAATGAAACTGACTCAATGCACACCGGAAAAGATACCACAAGTGAATTTTTAGATTAAAAAATAAAATCTTGGCTTGATACATGATAGCCAATGAATCATAGAAATATATGTTTTTTATTCACATCAAGCTAATCCAAATCTAACAAGTGAACACATCACTGATTGCATTTG
The DNA here is from genome assembly GCA_028015245.1 of Cardamine occulta. Taxonomy (NCBI): domain Eukaryota; kingdom Viridiplantae; phylum Streptophyta; class Magnoliopsida; order Brassicales; family Brassicaceae; genus Cardamine; species Cardamine occulta. The sequence goes on from CM051374.1 coordinate 16,690,165, forward strand.
AACATTAGGCATTTCTTCAAGACCAGGCTAATGTAGGCCTAATTCTTTAAGAAGACAAAGCGAGAGGTCACATACGCAAACAAATGATCAAAGTTGATGTCTGGAAGGTTTTTTGCACCTCTATTAGCAACCGGAAACAAACAAAAGAAAGAGCATGCAAGAATAGCTCCAATCAACTCCTGCAAAATTGAAGGTAGAATCGAAATGTACGAAAATCAATAATCCATAGAGAGAGACACACATACACTATATATCTTTAACAACACCAGGTCATCACTTCTCCAAATATGAGGTGCAATAGCCAATAACTTAGAAAAATCTGACATAGAAGTCAACAAGCCTAGTCCATAAATCACTCATAATCAAGAATACAATTAAAAAAATAAAGCACCTTTAGCTGATATATAAGAAATAACAGTTTGCATCAATACCTGACTGAGAAAAACTATGCCAGCTTGTTGGGAATCTAACAAACGGAGACCAGTTTTGATTCCACTAACGATACTATCAGCATTTTTGAAATGCACTTCTAATAGAGATGGTAACTGAAGAAGTAACCTCGACAATGCCGGGATAATCTCATCGAACCATCTCTTTGATTCTTTCTCATCAATCAGCTGCAATTAGTAAGTAAAAAAAAACTCAATTCAGCACCAGAATTTGATTTGAAGTAAACTCAAATTGAAAATTAATTGACATATGCAGAAATTTAATAGAAAATGATTACTTCATCAAAGAAAAAGGCGTAGCCATGAGAAGAAAAAGGCGAGAGAGTTGAGAAAGATAAGGATCGTCTCATATCGGAAATAGCTTGCCATAGAACTTCTCCTGAGTCAACTTGGCTGTGAGATGGTCCTTCAGACATTGCTTTCAGCGCCTCCACCACGCGCGGTGGCCAATACAGCGACGACGAACGAATCACAAGTGGAAGGTATGGAAGAATCGAGTTGAGATCTTCTCGATTCTCCATTTTCAGATTTGTAATCTCACAGTTCTCAATTGCTCTTAAAACAGGTTCTGAGTCGCTTCTGCGACAAGATTTTGCCGCCGCTCGGAGAAATTCAAGGGGGTGTATTAATGAGAGAATTTGGAGAGATTTGAGTTTGATTGACATTTGAGTTTGATTAATTACAAAAAATGAATTTTAAAATAGATGTTATTAGATTAATGATTTTAAATTTATCAGTGTTATTGAAAATATGATTAGAATTTTATTTAAAATTTTCATGTGAAATCTGAGAGATTTCTTAGTAAGAAATATAAATATTAAAATCTCATAGTTTTAGATGAGATTTTAGAAAATTTAATAACAAAATTCTTAATTCATCAAAATTTTACATAATTATCTCAAAACTCATTAAAACTCAAATTTTTCTAAATATTCAATTCAATACACCCATAAATTACTAAATTAAAAGTCAAGAGTTTGCTTTAACCGAATAGAAAATGTAGTGGAATGTACCGGTTTATCTCGGTTTGAAATGTGGGATTGTCACTTTGGTTTGGTCATTGGACGACGAATAAAAGAGTGTGGAACCCGCTCTTAATTTCTAACGTGTAGAATGGCTCACTGTGGAACCCACAGAGTAGAATCTACATTTTCAACATTATTATTTTCCCATGTAATTTCCTAGAAAAATACCCAAATTTACACTTTACGAATAGCCAATTTCACAAATTAGGATTATCAGTTTTTGTTATTATTAATTTTTTTCAAATTTTAATGAGAAATTTTAATAAATAGAAAATAAAATAAAAGAAAGAGAAATTCCAAAATCATGGATTAAAAAGAGAAGATATGCTGCCCTTCTTATTTTTTCTATTTTGTTAATTCAGTAACAAATTTTTCCTAATTTGATTTCACAAGTAAAAATTCAATAACAATACCATAAATAGGCGATGTAGACTCTGACAACAACCACAAGTACTTTCTCTAATTAAAATGGCTGTTCCCGCGGGAAATGGCGATCTCTTTCTCCGGCCTCTCATCGTCGCCGTTCTCTCCCTTCTTCTTCTCTCTTCATTTGTCTACTCTGTTGAGTGGATCGATATCGATCCCTCAGATCTCAAAGCTCTTCAGGTCATCGAAACAGAGCTCGGAGTCAACGGTCAACGTTCTTTATCCACTAGTGTCCAGCCGTGTGGTCGCCGAGGAGTTTTCTGCCAGAGAAGGCGCTCAGCCGCCACCGGAGAATACGTTCTCCGTGTCACGAGGCTCGTCTACCGATCCAGGGGCTTGACGGGGTCCATCTCGCCGGTGATCGGAAAGTTGTGGGCGCTCAAAGAACTTACTTTGTCTAATAATCAGTTGGTCAACAGTGTTCCGGTGGATATCTTCTTAAGGTGTAAGCAACTTGAAGTTCTTGATCTTCGAAACAATAGATTTTCCGGTCAAATTCCGGGAAACTTTTCTAGTTTGATCCGTCTTCGAATCCTTGATCTTTCTTCGAACAAGTTCTCCGGAAACTTGAATTTCTTGAAGAGTTTACGCAATCTTGAGAATCTCTCAGTTGCAAATAATCTCTTCAAAGGCAAAATCCCCGAACCAAAGGTGTCGTTCCACAATCTCCGGTTCTTTGATTTCTCTGGAAACCGGTTTTTGGATGGTCCGGTTCCGGTTATGAGCAAAATAAGGCTTCAGACTTCTCCACACCAAACGAGACACATTCTTGCTGAAACTGCATCTTCACTTTCCACGAAGAAACCCATCAACAAAACCACATCAAAAGCACCAAGACAAGAGAAGAAGAAAAAGAGCAAGAAGAAGAGAGTAGCAGCATGGATCTTAGGGTTCGCTGTAGTAGCCATAGGTGCAACAATTTCTGGGTTTGTCTTCTCGACGATGTTCAAATTAATTCTTGCCGCAATAAGAAGATCAGCAGGACCTTCCATATTCAGCCCATTAATCAAGAAAGCTGAAGATTTAGCTATCTTGAAGGACGAAGCAGCGGTAGCTTCTCTGGAGATCATTGGAATAGGAAGTTGTGGATATGTTTTCAAAGCGGAACTACCTGGAAGCAACGGGAAAATCATCGCCGTGAAGAAAGTGATCCAACCACCTAAAGACGCCAATGAACTTACAGATGAAGATCCCAAGTTTCTGAACAATAAAATGAGGCAAATTAGATCAGAGATCAACACAGTCGGTCAAATCCGACACCGGAATATTCTCCCATTGTTAGCACACGTGTCGAGACCCGAGTGTCACTACCTTGTTTACGAGTTCATGAAGAACGGGAGTTTGCAAGATATACTATACGATGTGTCAGCTGGAAACAGAGAGCTAATGTGGCCAGCAAGGCACAAGATTGCTTTAGGTATAGCCGCAGGGCTTGAGTACCTTCACATGGATCGTAGCCCAAGAATCATTCACAGAGACTTAAAGCCAGCAAATATTCTTCTTGATGATGACATGGAAGCCAGAATTGCAGGTTTCTGGCTGGCAATGTCAATGCCCGATGCGACACACATATTACAATGTCGAATCTTGTAGGTACTGTGGGATACATAGCACCAGAGTATCATGTAACTCTCAAGTTCACAGATAAATGTGATATCTATAGTTTTGGAGTGATTCTTGGGGTTCTGGTGATTGGGAAGCTTCCTTCAGATGAGTTTTTCCAGCATACCGACGAGATGACTCTGATTAGGTGGATGAGGGAAAAAATAACATCGAAGAATCCAAGCATTGCAATTGATCCGAAGTTGATGGAACAAGGATTCGATGAACATATGCTTCTGGTTCTGAAAATCGCTTGTTACTGTACTTTGGATGATCCTAAACAGAGGCCGAACAGCAAAGATGTCAGGGTTATGTTGTCCCAGATCAAACACTAGTGTTTCTATGGGTATGTGTGCCCTGAGAATATTTCTAGTAAGCATGTGAAGGTGAATTGTTGACTCTTGAACAAAACAGATATTCTAAAAATGGAGAATAATGTCTACTTGATTCCATAGCATCATCCAAACAACTCAATTTTATATTTGAAGTTTTTAACGTTTTAAACCCACCTCTTGAAGAGACAAGGATACCACCTTCCATCCAGCAGCAGTAACATATCGTATGCCCTAATGGTAGTCCTGTAAAGACGCAAAAGTGGAAATCATCATTGAGTTTGGGTTGGCTCCACCAGACAGCAAGATTAATAAGGAAACAGAGTGATCACACTTACCGGAGTTTCTCAAGTCTAAAAGTCAAGAGTAAGAGAAGGCGGAGGAAATTAGTTTGCTTGAACCGCGAATAGAAAATAAAGTGGAATGTACCGGTTTAGCTCGGTTTGAAATGTGGGATGTTACTTGACATTTGGCTACGGTTATTTTTAGACCGACAAAGAAAATTCTATGATCCAACATAGGCCTGGGCAAAAATAACTGATACCGAAATACCGAACCGAACCGAACCGAAAAATTAGTTTTGGTATTAGTTCGGTTATAGGTAAATTAACCGATGGTGTTTTTTCTCTGGTACCATGGATATCGGTACCTAACCGAAACCGAACCGGTATCCATTCGGTACACCGAAACACCGAAATCAAAATGAATATATTGATTTACATTTATATGATTATATCGTTGTGTTTTAACGATTCAGCTTCACCCTAATTCCTAAATCTACGGGATAAAAAACAAAGGTTGTCGCTGACTACTGATATATGGACTGCGCCGAATACTGGAGCTAGTTATATGGTGGTAACAGCTCACTATATTGATGCTAGTTGGGAATTAAGGAAGCTTATTATAGGTTTCAAAAATATTTCTGATAATAAAAGTGCATCTATTTGTAAAGTTCTTCTTGAGTGTTTAGCTGAGTGGGATATAAGAAAGATATTTTGCATCACTGTTGATAATGCCACAGCTAATACCTCAGCTATAAAGACATTTAAGGATGAATTCCAGAAACTTGGAGATAATGCACTAGTCTTGAAAGGTGAGTTTCTGCATATAAGGTGTGCAACTCATATTCTGAATTTAGTGGTGAAGGAAGGGTTGCAAGAGATTGATAGCTCAGTGGCCGGATTTAGAAATGGTGTTCAGTTTGTGAGGTCTTCTACAAACAGACTCAAATCATTTGAGTTACGGGTTGAAACAGGAAAAATTGCAAGGGGAAGCTTGCCTTTAGACGTTAAGACCAGATGGAATTCCACTTATCTAATGCTTAATACAGCACTGAATTTTAGAAAGGCATTTGATAAGATGGAAGAAGAAGATAAGGTGTATAACGATTATTTTCTTGAAGTTGTGGAGGGAAAAAAATGGATTGGACCACCATATGTAGTTGATTGGGAAGCAGTGGATTCTTTACTCAAAGTCCTTGTCCTATTTTACAATTCCACATTGGTTCTTTCAGCCTCAACTTCTGTTTGCTCGTACAAATGCTACAATGAGATTGTCACCATCGCTAGAAACCTTGACAGCTATAGCATTAGTGGTAATGAAGCATTACGGGACAAAGCCACTTCTATGATAAAGAAATTAGAAAAGTATTGGAATCCATTTGGAGACATGAACAAGCTGTTGATCGTTGCAAGTGTATTTGACCCTACAAAGAAGATGAAGTTTGCTCAGCTTTGTTTTGATAAGTTGTATGGGAAAGACAGTTTAGAGGCTACTCACATTTATGAGTCAGTTATGGACATATTAAATCGGCTGTTTGTCGAGTATAATGGTTTTCTCAGCAAAAGTAGCATTGGTGTTTCAGTTTCATTGTCTCAGTCCCAAGGGCAATGTTCTCAATCTCAGTCACAAGATCAAGTCTTCGGTGAATCTTTTGAGAAAATGGATGCACCTGGAATAGAAAATATGGAAGGGTTATACAATGAGCTTGTAAAAGAAACAGGATTTCAAGATCCAAGCAATGAGTTGGAGTTGTATTTGAAAGAGAATGTGGAGAATCCAAATCTGATGAGAGGTTCAGAGTTTAATGTATTATCATGGTGGAGGAAAAACAGTTTGAAGTACCCGGTTCTATCACTAGTAGCTAGGGATATACTTGCAATGCAAGTGTCTTCAGTAGCCTCTGAATCAGCATTTAGCACTAGTGGTCAAATTTTAGACCCATACAGAAGCTGTTTAACTACCTACATGATCGAAGTGTTGATGTGCACCGAGCAATGGCTGAAATGTGGTTGAATGACAAAGGAGTTGTAACAATCCAACAAATGCTTTCTGATGTCCAGTTTCAAGATGATCTTATGAAAGGTAAATTCTTTCATTATTCTTATGATTTTACAATTCATTATTCTTATTTTCTTTATTATCCTTTTAGAGTTTGAAGAGGAATTCAACGTATAAGGGAAAGTAGGCTGAGGTCATTGAAAGCTGAAACCTGATGGTCTTATTGTCTCTAATCTCCCATTCGGTCCCATGGCCTCCTCATTGATTCTCATCTTCCATTTACTTTTATCAAGCTACTTATGTTATTGTTAACTTTGAAGTTTCTGTTACTTTTAAATTTGTGACTTTGTGTTTCACTTTTCAACTTTGATTGTTTTTAATCGGTATTGGTTTTATTTATTTCGGATTTTGGTTACTGTTTCGGGTAATGGTTACTAAAATAACCGAAAAAACTGAAACTGGTACCGAACAGAAAGGTACCCGATTTCAAATGGTATTTATCGGTTCTTCAAATTTATAACCGAACCGTACCGAAACCGATTGATACCGAACCGATACCGAACCGAAAATGTTTGGTACCTATATGGTTCCTAAATTTCAGTAACCAAATAACCGATACCGATCGGTACATACCCGAAACCGAAACCGAAATCCGAATGCCCAGCCCTAAAAACTATGATCCGACACAAACTTTTTTAGTAATGCCAACCAAAAAAAAAACCTCTTTTTAGTAAGAGATAGAATAGTAGTAATAAATTCATTCATTAAATTTGGTAAAACAAAATTAGAAAAAATAAAAAGTTTCAAAAAATTAGTTCGTAATTTTCGCTTTAATAGTTTTAAATTAGTAAAATCTCTTTGGGTCGAAGAGCAAAATATATGAAATTAGTGCTTTTCGTATTGTTGGTAGTTAAACGACCTGTGATCTTAAATTTTTATTTATTTTAAATGGTCCAACTAGTATAAATAATAAATACAAGTAGAGGTAACAATACATAATGCATCTGGTACCGTATAAGTACTCTGTATATTCCCATCTTTAGTCTTCGCACGACTTAAATACAGACGACGAAAAAAAAAAGGTTTGGAACATAATATTAATTTCTAACGTGTAAAATGGCTCACTATCCACAGAGCACAATCAAATCAATAACTGAATAGCAATATAGAATTATAGATAGACATTGCAACTTGCTATATCCACATTTTCAACTTTATTATTTTCCCATGTGGATTTAGCAAGTTGCAATGTCTATCTAAAATTCTGGGTTTGTCTTCTCGATGATGTTCGAATTGATTCTTGCGGCAATAAGAGGCTCAGGAAAACAAGCCGGCCCTTCCATATTCAGCCTATTGATCAAGAAAGCTAAATCTTTAGCTTTCTTGAAGGATGAATTAGCGGTAGCTTCTCTGGAGATCATTGGAAAAGGAAGTTGTGGATATGTTTTCAAAGCGGAACTACCAGGAAGCAACGGGAAGATCATCGCCGTGAAGAAAATGAGTTACATTAGATCAGATATCTGCACAGTCGGCCAAATCCGTCACCGGAATCTTCTCCCGTTGTTAGCACACGTGTCGAGACCCGAGTGCCACTTCTTTGTTTACGAGTTCATGAAGAACGGGAGTTTGCAAGATATAATGACCGCGTCGCAGCTGGAAACAGAGAGCTAATGTACAATATTGCTTTAGGTATAGCCGCAGGGCTTGAATACCTTCACATGGATCATAGCCCAAGGATCATTCACAGTGACTTAAAACTAGCAAATATTCTTCTTGACGATGACATGGAAGCCAGAATTTCAGGTTTTGAGCATGCAATGGCTTATATAGCACCAGAGTATCATCAAACTCTCATCTTCACAGATAAATGTGATATCTTTAGTTTTGGAGTGATTCTTGGATTTCTGGTGATTGGTAAGCTTCCTTTCAATAAATGTTTTTAGCTTACCGACAAGATGAGTCTGAATAAGTGGATGAGGAAAAAAATGACATCGGAGAATCCAAGCATTGCGATTGATCCGAAGTTGATGGAACAAGGATTCGATGAACAAATCCTTCTGGTTCTGAAAATCGCTTGTTACTGTACTTTAAAGGATCCGAGACAGAGACCGAACAGCAAAGATGTCAGAACTATGTTGTCCCAGATCAAGCACTAGTGTTTCTATAAGTATTGTTTGCTTCTATATGTATGCTCTAATCTCGGATCTCTTTAATGTTAATTAGCTGATATTTGTTGATATACCTATTCATTTGCTATTTCGTGTCCTGAGAAAAATGTTTGAAAGTCATGACTTGGGTCACCAAATGTTTTATCAAATTTAAGGCCACATATTTTATTACATTTAGTGAATTTTTAGATTATATAATTTTAATCCAATTTTTTATAAATGTTTTTCAATTTAAAAGTAGTGTTTTGTGTCATAAATTAGTTATATATGGGACACATATATCTTTCTATTTTCCATTTTTTACGTTATGTTGCTCTTTTTTTTTCTTTTTCTTTTTTCCTCAATTGATTTAAGGCTTAATTAGATGTTTTTGATTTTTTGATTTTAGATTTTGTAATTTTTTTACTATGAAATATAAGAAAGGCCATAAATTTTATTTTTTTTGCTCCGAATCATTGTTGGACCGGCCCTGATCAAAATATATGAAATTAGTTTTTTTTCGTATTGTTGGTAGTTAAACTTGTGATCTTTTCTAAAAATCATTTTAAATGGTCCAGTTAGTCAAGTAGGGGTATCTCAATACCGAGTGTGGTTCATTCGTTATTTATCTTCGCACGACTTATTCCACTCTCACCTTAATATAGACGACAAACTTATCGACCCAGAACGATAAAGAGAGCGACTGAAATTAAAAGATGTGCAACATAACATTAATTTCTAACGTGTGGAATGGCTCACTATGGAACCCACAGAGGAGACTTTGACTTATCAACGCTTACATAGTCAAGTCAATAACTGAATTATGAGATTATGAGATAGATATTGCAACTTGCTCTATCCACTTTTCAACATTATTATTTTCCCACGCTATTTCCTGGAAAAGAATACCCAAAATCTATACTTTACGAATAGTCAATTTCACAAGTTAGGATTATCAGTTTTTGTTAGTTGTTTTATCAATTCTAAAGAAAAAAAAACAGAATTTAATATAATAGAACAAAACAGAAGAAATTATATTGAATAAACTTTACTCTATAATCGGTAAAAAAGGTATGGGCTATTATTAATTTTATATTCTTAACTCAATAACAAAAATTTCTTAATTTGATATTACATGTAAGAAGAACTCAATAGAAAAATAACATTTTAAACCTTGAAAGTATTTTTTGCTAACACTTTAAACTTCAAAAGTATTAGAATAGCACTTTAAACCTTCAAACTATTTTTACTAACACTTTAAACCTTGAAACTATCTCTTTTGTTTTTCCGCCATAAAATTTATTACAAAATATTTACCGAAAAACTAACAGAATTTTTAACGGTAATATGATGAAAAGTTTTGACGGTAATCTGACGGATTTCCGACAAAATAGTTCTGTCATAATTTTTAAAATTAAAACGGTTATATCAAAGTACATATTTTCCAACGGTTACTCGAAAATAAGTCAGAAATTGTTCGACGGATTACCGATAGAACTACTATGTCAAAAATCCATCGAATTAAGATCTCATAGAAAATTCTGTCAGTTTTCCGTAACTTTTTCTTGTAGTGACGAAATTTTGATGGGATCTTAATTCGATGGATTTTCGATATAATAGTTCTGTCGGCAATCCGTGGAACAATTCCTGACGGATTTTCGAGTGACTGTCGGAAATCCGTTGGAAAATATGCACATTGATATAGTCGTTAAAAGATTTTCTAAAATTTTGATGAAACTATTTTGTCAAAAATCTGTTGGATTACGGCCAGGAAGTTTTGTCGGATTACTATCGGAAATTTCGTCAATTTTTGGTAACTATTTTATAGTGAATTTTATGGCGGGGAAAATGCGAAAAGTAGTTTCAAAGTTTAAAGTGTTAGTAAAAATAGTTTGAAGGTTTAAAGAGTTAATGTAATACATTTGAGGTTTAAAATGCTAGCATATGCCACTTTCAAAGTTAAAAATGTTATTTTTCCATATATCATTAATATATTAATTATAAAATAAAAGTTACAGATTATTTGGAATTTTCAAATTTTAATATTTAAATTGTTTTTACATATGGATTCGGGGCTTGGATCACATAAACAAGGCAAAGGCCTACAAAAATATTAATTTAAACATTAATCTGTATAATAATAAAAAATTAACTTGTGAATAATATTCAGGAAAAAAAAACCCGTAGAACACGTAAAGATTTTTCTATAGATTAGTGTCACTTGCTGACCATAAATAGCAGTGTAGACTCAGACAACCCACCACAAGAATAAACTTTCTCTAATTAATATGGCTGTTCCCACGGGAAACGCCGATCTCTTTCTCCGGCCTCTCCTCTTCGCCGTCCTCTCCCTTCTTCTTCTCTCTTCACTCGTCTCCTCTGTTGAGTGGCTCGATATCGATCCTTCAGATCTCAAAGCTCTTCAGGTCATCGAAACAGAGCTTGGAGTCAACGGTCAAGGTCATACGTCCAGTGGTGTCAACCCATGTGGTCACCGAGGAGTTTTCTGCGAGAGAAGGCGTTCAGCCGCCACCGGAGAATACGTTCTCCGTGTCACGAGGCTTGTCTACCGATCCAGAAGCTTGACGGGGTCCATCTCGCCGGTGATCGGAAAATTATCGGAGCTCAAAGAGCTTACTTTGTCTAATAACCAGTTGGTCAACAGTGTTCCGGTGGATATCTTAAGGTGTAAGCAACTTGAAGTTCTTGATCTTCGAAACAATAGATTTTCCGGTCAAATTCCGGGAAACTTCTCTAGTTTGATCCGTCTTCGTATCCTTGATCTTTCTTCGAACAAGTTCTCAGGGAACTTGAATTTCTTGAAGAATCTTCGTAATTTGGAGAACCTCTCCGTTGCAAACAATCTTTTCTCAGGCAAAATCCCGGAACCAAAGGTGTCATTCCACAATCTCCGGTTCTTTGATTTCTCTGGAAACCGATTTTTGGATGGTCCGGTTCCGGTTATGAGTAAAATCAAGCTTCAGACATCTCCACACCAGACAAGACACATTCTTGCTGAAACTCCATCTTCAAATTCCACGAAGAAACCCAACAACAGCACTACAGCAAAAGCTCCTAAGGAAGCTCCAAAACAAGAGAAGAAGAAGAAAAAGAAGAAGAGCAAGAAGAAGAAAGTAGCAGCATGGATCTTAGGGTTCGCCGTTGGAGCCATAGGCGGGACAATCTCTGGGTTTGTCTTCTCGGTGATGTTCAAATTGATGCTTGCGGCAATAAGAGGCTCAGAACAACCAGCAGGCCCTTCCATATTCAGCCCCTTGATCAAGAAAGCTGAAGATTTAGCTTTCTTGGAGGACGAAGCAGCGGTAGCTTCTCTGGAGATCATTGGAAAAGGAGGTTGTGGAGAAGTTTTCAAAGCGGAACTACCTGGAAGCAACGGGAAAATCATCGCCGTGAAGAAAGTGATCCAACCGCCTAAAGACGCCACTGAACTTACAGATGAAGATTCCAAGTCTCTGAACAAGAAAATGAGGCAAATTAGATCAGAGATCAACACAGTCGGCAAAATCCGACACCGGAATCTTCTCCCATTGTTAGCACACGTGTCGAGACCCGAGTGTCACTACCTTGTTTACGAGTTCATGAAGAACGGGAGTTTGCAAGATATACTATACGATGTGTCAGCTGGAAACAGAGAGCTAATGTGGCCAGCAAGGCACAAGATTGCTTTAGGTATAGCCGCAGGGCTTGAGTACCTTCACATGGATCATAAGCCAACAATCATTCACAGAGACTTGAAGCCAGCAAATATTCTTCTTGATGATGACATGGAAGCCAGAATTGCAGATTTCGGGTTGGCAAAGGCAATGCCCGATGCGGACACACATATTACAATGTCGAATGTTGCAGGTACTGTGGGATACATAGCACCAGAGTATCATCTAACTCTCAAGTTCACAGATAAATGTGATATCTATAGTTTTGGAGTGATTCTTGGGGTTCTGATGATTGGGAAGCTTCCTTCAGATGAGTTTTTTCAGCATACCGATGAGATGAGTCTGATTAAGTGGATGAGGAACATAATAACATCGGAGAATCCAAGCATTGCGATTGATCCGAAGTTGCTGGAACAAGGATTCGATGAACAAATGCTTCTGGTTCTGAAAATTGCTTGTTACTGTACTCTGGATGATCCGAAACAGAGGCCGAACAGCAAAGATGTCAGGACTATGTTGTCCCAGATCAAGCACTAGTGTTTCCATGGGTATTGTTTGCTTCTATATGTGTGTAGTAGATTTTTTGTTGCATGCGAAATAACTATGAACACTATAGTGTTCGCTTGGCAGAAACTTGTAAGACTGTATAATTTAAATGGATTTTAATTATGTTTTATTGCTCTAAACATAAAAATCATCAATCTAATATAATAATCTTAGCTATATACATAAGGGAAAAAGAGCATTTTAATTAACAACCTTAAAATGACAATGCCTTACGCGTTTGATTACTGTCTTCTCTATAAGCAGCCGTTGAGAATCTCCCTCAAATAATCTAGCTGTTCATGGCTGCCTTCAAGTTCTTCCCACTAAAAAAATAAAAACAAAGTTAACACATGTTTGAGAAATGTATACTCATGATTGAGATGGGCAAACAATATCAATTAAGAGCATGTGAGTTTTTGACTTTTGAACAAAACAGATTCTAAAAATGGAGAACAAAGCCTACTTGATTCCATAGCATCATCCAAGAAACTCAATATTATATTTGGAGTTTTTAAACGTTTTAAACCCACCTCTTGAAGAGACAAGGATACCACCTTCCATCCAGCAGCAGTAACATATCGCCTCTTCAGCATTGTATGCCCTAATGGTAGTCCTGCAAAGACGCAAAGTCGAAATCATCATTGAGTTTGGGTTGGCTCCACCAGATACCAAGATAAATAAAGAAACAGGGTGATGGGGCTTACCAGAGTTTCTTGAAAAATGAGTTGGCCCGTCGATTTCTAAAGCAACTCTCTTCTCAACCAGAGCAACATCCACGGTGTAGCCATCCACATCATGTTCTTTAGCCCAATCAAGCCCTGTACTTATTAGAAGGCGTCCAACTTCTTTCTGGAAAGATGAGGTTATTTTCTGATTGAACCTTTTGGTTTTTCCTGCACGGGTTATTTTTTCTTCGAGTCCATCACAAAGTGACAACTGATGGTGGGGGCATTCAAGCTTCAAGCACTGATTCACAAGATACACCTGCGAAGCAAACATGACATCTTCCCTATACTGTTCTGAAAGTCTTTGCTCCTCCAAGGTGGTTAAGATATTCCATATATTGGCAAAGAAAGGTCGCTCCACTTGCCCAAGAACAGCATAAGACCATGCTATGTTCCCCAGCTGGTCCCTGTTAAAGCTAAGTGCTGGAGATCCTGAAGCATCATCGCTTACTTCATCATAGTTTGCTAGTTCTTTCGTCAAGTAGCACTTGAACTGGTCACTGCCTTTGAAAGCACTATCCAAAGATTCAAGCAATGGATCAGCTGGCTCATAAAGCGAGGCAAATGACCACAATAGTTGAGCAATCTCTTGGCCTTTAAAGGTGATGATAATAATAGATGCCCTCTTTGACAACTCCGCAAAGAGTTCTGGAGCAGAATGGCGCATGGAAGCAAAAGCCCCTGCAATATTAGCAACATTCTGAGAATTGAACTCCCCCACTTTTGATGTGGCAACTTCTGCAACTCTATCCATCTCTGTCAAATATAGCAATTCACCCCCTATTTTGGCCAAAGCCCAAGAAATATTTGAGATGCCTTGAGCTGAACATTCTGGTAGACACGTCATTGCAAGAGCAACAAGCATTGACATCTCTCTTTGCCTAGCAAACGCAAGCCTACGAGTTCTCATCATCGAAACTTTCTCCATATTCTTAGCAATTCGGTGGAGTGCAGTAGCAATGTTTAAGGGAGACAGCGGCGATGGACTTAAACCTTTGGCAACAGCCATTATTGTCTCAGCTGTTACTTCCAGTACCTCTTCAGCAGTCTGTGCTTCTATAATAGCTTTGTTCAGGTTGATTTCCTTCATACGATCAGAAGGTCCTGAAAACTGGGATAGCCTCTGAACTAATTGCTCCCTCGTCTTCTCCTTTTTTTCCTCAAACATTCCACCAGCTAACGAGCTAACTTTCTTCCGTAGTTGGCCCATCTTATCCTCCACAGATCGATCTTCAAAATCCAAATCTTCTTCCTCTGTATCAAAATCATCTTCAGGAATACTTTTAATTTTGACCTTATCTTTCTTTCCAATTACTTTCTTGATCTTTTTCTTCTTCTTCTTCTTAAGAGGCATCACCTCTGCCATTCTAGAAGACAATCCTCTAGCCTCAATCGATTGAAGTGCAATCTTCCTTGCCCTTACACACCAATCCATCCCTTCAGTATCATCAAGCACTTTCGATTTTTGCTCCTTTTTCCTCTTCTTTGGAGGTTGAATATCCAATGGATCAATCTCCCCAAGAAATTCTGCCTCCCAGTCTCCATCATCATCTTCTTCTTCTTCCAGTTCTTCCTCCGAGTTACCAATCACAGACGAGCTCTGAAACAATGACAATACTTGAACATACAAGCTTAGAAACCACAATCGAGTATTTGTGCAACCTTATCCAAAATCTTCCACACACCATAAGAGCATCATAAGTGTCTGGAACACCAAAAGAACTAATTTCACCTAATTATTTGACAATTCCAAATATCTATGAAATGAATATTATACCCAAATTTTCTGAGAACTAACCACAGAAAGAGGAAGGTGCTTGAGGGAGCCTGTATGGCGATGCAAGGACCTCCTCTGTGCGAGTGAAGCATGAAATTGATTCTTCTTATCAGATAAAGGCCAAAGCCCTGGAATTTACCAAAGAGCGAGTAAGGCTATTGTAAAGCTGGATTGATTATGAAACAAAGAAGAGAAGGGGAAATGAAGTGTTGACCTGATTGGAAAGAGGAGGAGGAGAGAGGAAGATGGATATGGCAACGGCTGTGGTTAACGATGCGGTGGCTTACCTCCGACGGATTGAGATAGAAGCACCGTCGTAGTGGAACTACACACTCCATCTTCTTCTGTCGGAGAAATTTTAATGGCTCTGTTGCAGTGATTTTAACTGAGAGTGGGTTTTAGCTTGAACCCTCTCATTTAGTTAGTGAGTTTGCTTTCAAATCAAAGATAAGTTAGATTACTATATTTTCCTAATGATCCCTCAAAATTTCAAAATCATTTTTTACTCTTTTATTTATTTATTTATATATATTTTTCTGACAATATTTTTACAAACTGAAATAAATGCTTCTGATAAAAAAACTGATAACTCGGTCAAATACAAATAAGATAGAATAATCTGAGGTGTGGGCCAATGGAAATTCGGGACAAATATTTATGCAAACAATAACAAAACGAGAATTTGAGAATAAAAAAAAATGTTCCATTTATGTCTCATATATATAAAATTTAGGACGGGATGAGAATGTGAATTCCCAAAAAATAACTATGACAAGACAAATAAATGAACTATCACAAATGTGTTATCAAAACCTTAAAATTCAAAAACAACTCAAAATAAATTTTATAGTCATAAATCATCAAAATAAAAAATACACAAAAATAAATTCCAGCAATTTAAAAATTCTAATAACCTAAGTAATTGTCGGAAAAAAAACTAAATAAACCAAGTAACTAATCTTCATTATTCTTCGTTCACTTGTTCACTGAGTTTTATGTATACAAAAACAACAAAAATAGTAACTAGTTAGAAAAAGAAAAACATCTTTAAACATACAAAATATCAAAATGTATATATGAAAAGAATAAAAGTTATAGTATCTTTTGTGATTTTATCTATGTATGTTATGCTCTAAACTTACTAAAACTTTTTGGAAATATAATATTTAATAATTCTAATTTTCTATTATTATATTTATGGAAATTTTTTTTTTTTGAATGAGACTTCGGGAATTTTCATTCCCGTCTTGTGTCATTCCCAAATGAGAATTAAAAACTTGTACCATGTAATTCATATGTTAAAAGAATGAAAAGTTACTTTAATTAATTTTTAAATTATAAAACAAAATTTGATAAATATTATATTATAAAACAAATTTTGAATATTTATTGATTTAATAAAAACAAAAAATCCTACAAAGTATCCTAAACCCAATAGGGTTAACCATATTTGAACTTATATGTGATGGGTACCCATCTTTTTAAACCTTCATTATTTTATCCAAAAAATGTAAGATAATCGATTTGAATATTTCTAAGAGTTTAAGGTATCCACCGGATAATTACTCGTAGTTAACATCCCTACATGTGAGAATATATTTTGCAATGAAATAGGAATTTGGAAACAGAAATGGGATGGGACGGAACGAGAGACAGAACAGGAATGCTGCCCATCCTCTAACCAAATGCATAAACCTACTTTTTCCTATAAAAATCGCAAATTCGGGCATCTATGCGGTTAAAGATAAAATCTAACACTAATTTTGGAAATTCTGTTTCTAACAAATTCTAAATGTTTACAAATCCATCTCATTAACACATATAATGCTCATTACACCATGTATCATTTGGCAAACAAAAATAAATACACTATGAATCATACGAATCTCAACTCTGTTTTACACACACAGGAAAGAAACCCCAAAACAAAACAAAAAAAAAATCATAAGAAAATAGAAGCTTTATTGCTTCTTGTGATAAAAAAAATAAAAAAAATGGATACAAGCTTTCCTTTCTGTAATATATGCAAAAATATGGGCTTAATTAATAAAAGTTCTAAGAGATTTGCAGCCGTTGGAACAAGACCTTCTGGGCAAGGCAGCAGGTTCCTTTCGACGAAATTCCTCTTTACTTTACTCGGGAAATGTTTGGAACAAGAAGTGGAAATCAGATCGCTGGCGGAGAAGCGGCGGTGGATCGACGTCGGAGAGGGTAATGGTGCCGCCGTGGAAGGATTGTGAAACATCTTCCACTGAGAAAGGAATGCTGCAAGATACTGGAAACAGTGAAGGTTCGAAAGTAATTAGGGAGAGAAATTGAGAAATTTTGTTTTTTGTGTACCTTGAATCGACGTCTAGCAAGAAAGAAGGGTAAGTCATGTTGACTGAATCATCCGCCATTAGTTTTCTCATCTGATTGATCACCTATTATCGGATCATGAGCCCAGTTTTAGTTTAAACTTGAGCACAGAACAATTTTAAACTGGAAATGTGGATTTTTTTTTTCATTTTGTTTAGGTGTAATTTTTTTTTGTTCAGAAGTTTTTAAGGGTTTTTATCTCTTGGTTCAGGTACATGAGTTCGAAAAAACTAGTAAAGCCAATTGTTTTGTAAGAACATAGTGATATTGTTAGGTTTGTTTTGTGAATTTTCTTGAAGAAGTTTTGGAGTTGGTTTTGGTTAGTCCGTTACTTACCTCAGGGGAGAGTCCTTGAGTTCCGTATTTGTCGTCCCAAAACATAGTCCCAATTCGATATACTTGTGGAATGCTTAGTACCTGCGCAAAAAAAATATAAAATTATAATTTGAGAGTTATAACAAATCAGGAAAAGAGTTCTATGAAAAGTTGCAGTTATTTTCCATAGTTTACAATTTGTGTAGCAATAACTGGAAGTAGGACTGTAGGATGGTTTTAGCTGTATGTCATCTTGTCATTATTCTAGTTTAATTCATTCAAATGATTTGCTTTTACTTTCATAAGATTCTTCACCTGTTTGCTCATTTATTCAACTATATAATGTTTGGGAGAGTAACCCCTAATAGATAGTTATGCCAGAGTATGATCCTTCTATATGCTTTGCAGAAAGTTTTGGTTTAAGGTCTTTACCGGGCATATCAGTTTTGTAATCTCGTCCAATGGTTTGTGTGTCTTTTGATGCAAGACCTGTGGAGTGATAGTGTATATCAAATGCTGTATATTGACCAACTATGTATTTTCATAGATAGATATGGTTCGAAGTTGTACCAGAAACTTCACGGCTTGCCTTATGTGTTGAAGTTCATCCCAAGGTGATCGTGCTGCCTGTAGGAGAGAAAAAAGAGTCATGTAAGTTAATCTCTTTGTCAGTTTTTGGCTCTTCATATAATTTGGGTTTTAATGTTTTAGCTTACCTCGTCTTCTGCCTTCAGGGACCACTGCTCTAATTCATGCAAGCCCATTTTTAGATATTCTCCGTTGCTAAATGAACAACACTCTCGGCGAAGCAACAAACTGCCAGAAGATGAACTTTGCAAGTCAAGCTACCTAGTAACTAAATGTAGCTACTTTGATCCTATGCACTATATTTTCTATACCTGTTAAAGAGCTGCACATTGATGTACGAAAAAACCTGATGGAAGAGCTTTCTTGTGATCATAGATGGGACCTGGAGATCATTAAGACTTGGTCAAGAAACAGGAGAAGAAAATTTTATGCTCGAGATGAAAATCTTCGACAGTGCATTCTCTTACATGGTTCTCTGCCATAAAGGTTAAGGTATGTTCAAGCCTGTTGATAACGTTCTGCCATTGTACATATGATGCATGTTGCTTGGCAATTGTAGTCAAATGGATGCTTTTAGTCCCGTCTCGCAAGGTTCTAGCTCTCGTCAGTCTTGGTGCCTGTTACATCTCACATAACACAGTGTTAACATACATGATTAGCAAATCACTAAGATAAGTTCCATCGTAACTTGATGAATGATC
This sequence comes from Cardamine occulta, assembly GCA_028015245.1. Lineage (NCBI taxonomy): Eukaryota > Viridiplantae > Streptophyta > Magnoliopsida > Brassicales > Brassicaceae > Cardamine > Cardamine occulta. Next base: position 16,709,110 of record CM051374.1, read on the forward strand.
TACTGACATGGATACAGAGAGTTAGTAATGGGTTTATCTCTTTCTTTAAGTTATCTCGGATCATTCCATATGTTTTTTCAACGTATGCTGCTAAGTGTTGCTTGAATAGTAAAGCTGGGTATTTAGCTTCAACCATCTGTTGGTCATTTGATATTCCAACCATCCCACTGTAGCCACTGGATGTTTCCAAGCCCACTGAAGATGATTGCATTCCCTACAATGTTGTTACTAATAATTAGTAATACTCTTACAAATTGGATTAATTTGAGGTTCACTTTTACAAAGCTTACTTGGACCAATCGCCCAAATAGTGTAGCCTGGGGTGATCTGTTACGTCTTGAAGCCGCATTATTTGTATTGCTGAACTTGAGTGTAGATTGTAGAAGATATAAAAGGGTAGAGGTTGTTGTGAGCCAATAAGTTAGTTCCCTTGTGTCATCTTGGCTCGTCTGGACCAAAATTAGTATAACTTGAATATAAAGTTCTAGTTTCAGAGAGTTAAGAATTTACCACTTTTAGAGTTATTGTCTTTAATTTATTACCTCAATAGACGATCGAATTTTATGAACAATTCTATCAAATATATTTGTTTTCTCTGCTTCAAATGATCTCCATTGAAGCAGTGCCTTGTAAACTATCCAGGCTGCCACAGATCTGTCGTTATCAAACCTTCTCTCGTCCGTGAGGCATTTTATCAGCACATCATGACTCTCCTGTCCAGTTATAGTCATTATAAATTCTTCTGTAACGAAATATCTTTCGCTTGCTTTTGTTGGTTATCAACTTAGGCTCTTTAGTACAAACAAGTTCTCAAATGATACCTGTTGCCTATCTGTTAGAGACCCTTGTTTTGCTAATGCAATAATGGGATTCCTTGGCTCCTGAAACAAATAACAATGGATGAGGAACTGTAGGGTAGTATTTCTTAAGTGGGCCGAGCTAGATACTGTACCTTTGTTGCCTGAATCTCTTCGGTTTGATTTCCATTTTCAAGATCCTGCACAGTTATATTTCATTAATGAAAATTGTTAAACATATTTTTTTTTACTAGAAACATTATATCTTGACAGATGTTTTGCACCTTTCCGGACACAAAAACTCTTTCAGGAGGCACTGTCTTTTCTGCAGCAGCTGTCTGACTTCGAAGAGATTCATTTTCTGACTCTAGAACCGCAACCCTATCCTTCAAGCTGGTAAGAGGTTTTTATTTCAGATATGTGGTGATATCACATACAATTTCAAATCAGCATATTTTTCTTTTTATTATACAATTCAGGCCCACTGCTCAAATTCACACAGCTATGCCTGAGAGAAGAAAATGATTGTATTAAACTGAGAAAACTGCTCAGCTCACAGGACTGTACCTGTTTAACTCTTCAGACTCTACGGCGTTTGTTGAAGAGGCCAAAGCCTGCTGGCGCAAGACCTGATTTTCGGATTCAAGGTTTGACAGGTTTGTATGTAATCTGTAGTTTACCAAAAATACCTATGAACCTTACTGTAAAACAGAAATATGATTTCAATGCCTAAGAGGAGTCAATAAAATCTTATACCTTTCGATGATCTCTTGAAATTGAATGACCTTTGATTTTGCATCTTCTGCTTCAGTTAGATTTGCCTTGCTATCTCTCTCAAGTGCAGAACATATTGCTTCAAACTCCTCAATTTTTCCTTTTAATTTTGCTACCTCAACCTACGTTTTGAAGAAGTTGTATCAGGAAAAATATCTGCTAGTTTAGTGGAACTTGTAGCTCAAATTTACCTCTAGTTCATTGTTTTGACTGTTCAGTAACTCCAGTTGAGTGTTATCTACAACTGGAACCTCTTTGATAACTGGTGGAGCTTGTTCAATCGCTAATTTTGCTGCTTCTTTCTCTTGTATGATTGCAGCATGGGCTTCATCTAGCTTTTCTTGCAATTCAGTTAAAGTATTTTGTAGGTTTGCGATTTCTTGTGCTTTGGCTTCTTCGAGATCAACCTAATGACACAATTCAGCATGGGCTTCAATCATGGAACTTTTAACTCTAGTATACTTTCATCTAAGGCAATTGGATAGCAGAACAAAAAACTCTAGTTTCTAACTGCATTGAAAATTACCTTTTGATGCTTCTCTAATTCGAGACGCCAGGTTAGCTCTTCCACACGTTTTTCTAGCTTATCCTTTGCTTCCTTGAGCGCCCCAGTTTCTCTTGCAGCCTTTGTTATGAACATTTTTATTGTTAGTAACTTAGACTGAAGTATTTTCTATTTTGGAACTTCACTGCATGCCTCGTAGACAGAGCAGATTGATTCTTATGAGATTAAAGTACCTCTTTGCAATGGAACTTACCATTTTGAGCTTTTTAAGCTCTTTTCGAGCTACTTTAGCTCTCCACAGACATTGTAATGCTAATGTTGCTTTTCTGTGCTGCTTATAAGCTTCATGAGCTTGGTGTCTTCTCCATTCCCTCTGTTAGAAGATAATATCAGTAAGACTTCTCATAGAAGTATATCAAAATCATTGTCATTGTACTGATTTCCCCTTCTACACTATTTGATCCTTAGACAAGTAAGAATAACCATATTGCTTGATGTATGATCCGTCAAGCATCTTGGAGCACATGCATAATTTTCCTTAATGAAAATTGTGATCCCTTATGGATGAAGAATAATCCAAATTTTGAAATTAGACTAGTTGCTACTGTTGATTATGTCTAACCTATCCTTGAGAGTAAACTAGTCTGAGATTATAGAAGACAAGTCCAGAAACTTCTGATATATTGATAGAGAATTAACAAGTGTGATAAAGTAGTCATAATCTGGTACCTGAATTATAATTACTGCCTTTGTTCTTCTTCTGTGTCTATGTTTGTTTCGACCAGACATTGCCCGTAAACCAGTCTGAATAACTGTTGCTGATACCTGGAGCTTAGTGTAGCATTTCCTTGCTCTGCGAGCACGAATGTTCTTTTGGATACAAATCGAAGCAGCTTCTCTTCGCATGTTTTGATACAACTTGCGTGCAAGTTGTGCTATATATAAGCAATACACAAGACACAGTTAATGCAAAGAACACTGTTTCTTGGCTGATATTTGGATCAGTTTGTGACATTATATATCAGATGTTAGTTTTGATCAATTGGATCAGACTGCTAATATTTACTTTGTATTGATAATTTAACAGTTTAATTTCATAGCTTTGTGTTGGATAGGGTGTTAGTGTTGAGGCATAGGTAGAAGAATGAAACCTCTCCAAAGTTTTTGCATATAAATTGTAACCCTTTTCTGCCCAAGGAACTCTTTTCTTGTCAAATAAGTCCTGATCTGCCTCTGAATGAGTTTAGTAGCACCAGCTAAGACCTCGGTTCTTCTTGCATCTAGTTCAGCCATCTGTCCGGCCCTAAGAAATATCTTTGTTTTCCCTATCTGAAGATGAGTAATCAGAATGCAAGTTTAGATTGAACTGTTAGCAAATGGATTGCTTCAATTATTCATATTTGACGTGCATGTACCCTAAGCTTGACATACCTGATAGCCTTTTAAACCCATCTTGTCGCAGATCGAAGCACATGCCGCCTTCTCGTCGGATCTGTCAATAATTAATGTAAGGGATGTTCTCAGCTAGGATAAAACTGATAATCTCTCTTCTTTCTTGATTTTGTTTATTGAGTATTTTTACCCCTCTGGAACGTCTGTTGCTAGCATCACAAAACGATCAAGGAATTCATCAAAAGTTCTTTTTGTTGGATAACCAGCACAACTGATTCTTATAGCTTCCAGGACACCCTGTTCACTTATCCAGATCCTGCTATTAGCAAAATCCTTATGAAGATGAGCTTGTTCAACTAGGAAACATGAGGCTTTAGGCTTACTCCGCATCTTAGTTGGTTTAGGACGTTGTCATTCTCAAAAATCCCAGGCTTTAGAACTGCATTTGGCTTCACACATCTAATATAATGGGGCTCTGTTGTGTTCAGCGTCTCCATTAGAGCTTGGAGTTGTTGCTGAGGGGGTAGCTTAGGTTAGGAATCAAGATCTTGAACAATGTGAAAGTGATATTACTAGTGGCTTACCTTGAAACGGGTCCCAATTGATGAAAATTTGGACTGCTTTGATGCGTCTTCTGGAAGTGGTGGAAACAAATTGGCGACAAAAGAGCACTTAGATGCATCTAATAAAGCTTGATGTTCTGCCACGACATAATCCTTGTTCTTGTCAAGAAACTGCTCTGCTGAATACGTAACCTGGAGACAGAAAAGCGTGCTCAGTATCTTGCTACTGTACTTGCGTAAGCTAGTGTCTAACATTGTGTTTGCCTCACATCTCCTGCATAGTGGTTGACAGTGAAGGCTGTTTGGGCAAGCTTAGGTTTGCTGAAACGCTTGTGTCCTTTATATGTTTGATACATCTTCTGTGCAAATGTCTCATGAGTTGACTTGGGAAACATGCTGCAAGGATGAACCAGTTTTACTTCTTACTATGGATTGATATTGTGAAGCTGTTCTTCCCCTAAAAATTAGGATTATACTTACCATGCTTCATCAAGTAGGGCAATTATGCCTCCTGGTTTCTGCAAAAGAGAAGATATCATTGATAATTTTCTGTGCTTGTACATGTTGAGGAGCCAATGTCATCCAGATTTATGATGTTAGTTGCATAGTTCATACCTTCTCAATAAGATCTAAGACATCCTGGTTATCAACAAATTCAACATAGCTCCAGTTTATTTCCTCCCTCGTATATTCCTCTTGTTCCATCTTGAATACATGCTGCAGATAAAAAAAATGTTCCATGTAAAAGTTGCTTGCCAACTACTTACAGTGATTTTATTTCTTACCTGGTTGAAATGTTGTTGCAACTTCTCATTTGTGAGATTGATGCATAGCTGCTCAAAACTATCAAACGAATAGTGACATTAGATCTTAAGTTCTATGTGTACATATCATCAGGTTTATAATTTCTGGCAGGTTTACCTATTGATCTTGAAGCTTTCAAAACCATAAATGTCGAGGACTCCAATCAAGCTTGTAGCATTAGGATCTTGACCTATTGAACTGTTGATCTTATCTACAATCCTGCCAAGATTGAGTTGTGCACAGGTCACGGTTGGAGATTGTTCAAACTGAGAACTGTTTATATAGACAAAGTCCTGAAGGAACCCCATGTTAAAGATGTGTTTGTCCTATGGTGTATATGCTGCTCCTATCTTACCTCTTGTGTAGGGCAGAGCAGCTTTTGCCTAATGATTGTCAAAATATCCAAATTTGTTTCAGGGTTGCAAATACTCACCAGTCGAACAATCTGGAGTATACTGTCTTGGCTAAAGCATCACGGTTTAAGGCTGCGGATTCTGGGTCAAGCGGCTTTGTAATATTACCATCCGGAGTGACAATTACACGCTTACAGAGTGAATCTTCCATCATCTTCTCATTGCACCTGAGTTAAGTGAATAGTTATAAAAACTTTCAGCATTGCCATTGTAACTATGCAGAATTTTTGAGGTCTAATGGTAAGGATTGCTAGAAGAAGATACATGAGTAATTCTGCTGCTGTTTGAAGATGATATCTTGATTTATCATCCCTGAGTTTTGAAGAATCTGCTTCTTCTCCTTTGATAAAATTGACATTTCCAAGGTGGAGGATTGCCGCTACAACCCGGAATATGGCATCCTAAAGTTGAAATTTCTGGTCAGTATTTTAAGTTTCTATAATCATATGTATCTATAGAATGAGCGTCATGAGACAAACCTGTGACTCTTGTCCAATGCCAACAATGTCCATGGCATTTCTGGTCTCTATATACTCTCTTGCATCATCTACAGTGGAAACCTCATAACAGTTCGTCTGATTTAGATAGTGGAACGTCCTTGGATCTCCTAGCTTGAATCTCTTAACTTCCTGAAGATCAAACATATTGTTACAACCGTTGTATCGATAATTTTTCCAGCTCTATTGCTTTCAGGATTGTTAATAAAGACTTACCTCAGGTGGTGCTGCACAGAGCATGTAGAAGCAATGATAGTTCCTCTCAGGGTCTGAGACTTGGCAAACACGAGACCGTTCGAGAAGATAAGTTCGTATTGCAGCTCCAGATATTTTCCCACGCTTGTCAAATTGGATCTCAACAAATTTTCCAAACCGACTGATGAAGAACCAAGAGAATTACAAAGTAGTCAAAATAAAAGATGCCAGCAGAAAAAAGGGAAAATATGTCCAAAGTAAGTATTTCATAGACACCACCTTGAATTGTTGTTCTTCACAGTTTTGGCGTTTCCAAAAGCTTCTAACACTGGATTAGACTGGAAACAGAACAATTAAGAATGGTGGAAGCATTTTTTTCAACGCAGATAAAATCAGATCATGTAACTCACTCACCTCTAAAACTTGTTGTTCAACGCTTCTCCCTTCGGTATCTGATCTACCTCCCATGAATGCAAGATATCTCATAAGCATTTTGGTTGTCTCTGTTTTTCCAGCTCCGCTCTCTCCACTAACCAAAATGGACTGGCTTCTTGCCTCATTTATCATCGCCCTAGTATATGTAGAAAGCTTTTGGTATGAGCTAAGTTCTTTACAGTTACTACTCACAAGGGATTAACAACTTCTACCTGTAACTGGTGTCTGCAACAGCAAACAGATGCGGGCTTAGCTCTCCAAACGCAGCTCCTTTATATTGCTCCATCATATGGACGCTATACAAATGTGGAAGTCTTTGGAAGGGATTCACCGCAATCAAGATGTTTCCGGTGTAAGTCTGCTCTATCCAAGAGTTTGTTATTAGATAAATGGGAACATCGAACATTCAAAAAAATGATCAATGGGAATGTTTTAGATATCTTTCATAAATTACTGACATATATCTCGTTTAAAGCGAAACGGCAATCAAGATTGTAAAGAACCCCTGGCTCATGGAGGTAAGCCAGTTTAGTCATATCGTCAACTCCTGCAGGTGGCGCCTCTGTATCCTTTGGATAGATACTAGAAATACTAGCAACGACCTGTGAAAATCAAATATGTGAATTCTACCGCAGAGTTTCATAGCAAAATGATCAAAAATACTTTCTATTTTGTTTGGTTTGATATCAAATGAAAAGTAGTTTCTCACTGTTTTCTCATTTGCAGTGACTATTGTGGCATTGGTGCCTTTGATTTCAATCACTTCTCCACTAATCCATGCGACTTCTGGATCCTCGACCCAGACATGTGACCCGAGTGTGATATTTATAGGAGTCCCCTAGCATTTATTCATCAAAGCAAGCTTTTCAGTAAGTCACATTCAGAAGAAAAGATAGGATATGCAACAAAAGGATGAGAGGCTTACCATAACATGAGAGCTTCTCAAAGCTCTTATGCTGACAATCTGTAGCAGTTGAAGAACAGAAAGAGATCAAAATAGAAAATAGAGCTCTTCAAGGGAAAGATATGAATCATAAAAAGAAAAGAAAAGGCGAGTCTGAATTCAAGAAAATGCAGGAGATTCTTCACCAAGTCTCTTACTGTTTTTGCAGATTTTAGAGCTTAAGAATGCAGCAGTGGTGCCAAATCAACTTCGTTCAGAATTCAGATAATCTCTATTTGGTCATTTGATTTCAAAACCATGCTTGAGCATTCGATCCAAAACTGTTTGGTGTAAGGTCACTCTTAATATTTTTCTCTTTTTCAAAGCTTTAGGCTACTTCCTTTAGAGCACGAATGGGGTCCTCGTAGGTTAAACTAAACGTGAATATTCTGCTTTTAGAACAATAAAGTTGTCTGCTTTACATTTTGATATTGCAACTGCACCAACTTTTCTCTTGATCGATCGACCATGGCCAGGTACTGTTTAGCTGTGAAAGTGAATGCCTTTCCTCTTTTTCGTTAAAATACAATAATGTCCTTTACGTTTGGTTCCATCTCTTGCAGAACCAAAGGCTCTCAAGGGACTTTGTCATGGTGCTTAAACTTGAAGTCATCCATCAACTTAAAAAGTTTAAACTTGTCAAATCTTATTGAAAGTTATAAATGTTTCAAACTTTCATATCTTTTATATTATTTTATTTTGTTATTGTGTGTGTGAAGATAATGGCCGGTGTAGAATCTCCGGTGTGCGGCTGAGGCCCGGTGTCATTTGGTTTAACTTTTCCAACTAGACTTTTCTTTTTCCTTTTTCTTTTCTATTTATGGTCGAAAAGTTTTTACTTTTATTAATATTAAGACCTGCATCATTATCTGTCTAATTTTCCTAATTTCTCGATCCAAGAACATCATGATTACATGTGCAACCCTATGTTTTACCCTTTTTCATAAATTAAATATACAAATCTCGCAAAATACGTATCTTAGATCATCAACTAATAACATATTAAACTCTCATCTATAAAACAGTGATATATTCACGTAGAAGAAGACAGCACAGTTTGATCTTAAAGCCACCCGTTATAAGAGACCAATCAAGAAACCAAACATTTTGACTAGTTTCTTTATCCCAAAAAAAAAAAAACTAACAGAATTTGACTAATTTCATTCTCCAAAGAGAATACTAAAAACAACTAACATGACTAGTAGTCTCCTCGTTGACATAAAAATCTATAATTAGCAATGACAAGAAAAGAAGAAGAAGAAAAAACAGGTTGTAGCTATCCCCTATTAATGCAATAAATACTTCAAACACATGATGAACAAAACATTTTGTTAAAGGGAAAGGCCAAAACCTTGGGGGATTTTAGAGAAATCCCGTTTAACTCTATTACAAAAAAAACTAAAAAATTCCCCAAGAAATGGCCGATCCCGTAGTCTCCGAACCTCAGTTTTCCGATATCAGTGCGTCGCGGTTCGGGAGAGTCGTATGTTATAACCAAACGGAAATGAGCATAATCGGAGATCATAAAGGATGGGAGAGCGGAAACATGTTTGAAGCTGCACTTCCTTTCTTTGTCACACAAATTTGTGTCGCTAATCTTTGCTACCGCATACTCTACTATTTTACTCGGTTTCTATATCTTCCTCCTTTCGTCGCTCAAATTCTTGTAAGTAATCCATCCATCTTGAAGACATATTTAACTAACCATTATCAATCTTGAATTGTTTTTTTTCTCCCTATACTTGTGTATGACAACTTACAACTATTGCAAAAATATGTTTCCTTTTTTCCTTTGTTAGCTATCCTAAGAGTCTTATTCATCTTCAAAGTCTTGATAAATTTGTCTATTGTGTTTTCTTGGGGGGGGGGGGGGGAAACAAAAAAAGTCTCAGTCAGTATTTTTGTAACCATGAAAAATAGATTTTGCTTTTAAAACATGTGACAATAGAGAGCTAAGTTTAGTTTTTTCAATCAACTTCATTGTTATACTGAAAAATCAGTTTTTGCTTTTGTTTTAGAAAACGATGATTTAAAAATAAACCAAAATAAATGACAACAATCTAAGATTTGTACATTTGCAATATACACATTATATTATATTATGGGATATTTCTTTCAAATAAATCTCGTACGTACGTAGTTTGTTGTATGATCCTATAATAATCGTACTGATTATTTTGTTTATTCCCTATATAATTTTGCAGTGCGGATTAGTGTTCAGCCCAACTGTGCTCGGCAAAAATGAGTGGATCCTTACAAATGTGTTCCCTTATAGATTTACAATGGTTCTCGAGACATTTGCAAACTTAGCTCTCGTTTACAACATGTTCCTCCTTGGCCTCGGCATGGACTTGAGAATGATAAAAATCAAAGACAAAAAACCAGTGATCATAGCCATTGTTGGCCTCATTGTTGCTTCACTGGCCGGTTTTGGCCTTTACTACCTTCCCAGTAACGGAGACTCCGACAAGATCCTCGCAGGTAGTGTCTACTGGTCGATCGCGTTTGGCTGTACAAATTTCCCTGATCTTGCGAGGATTCTTGCGGATCTCAAGCTCTTGCGTTCGGATATGGGACGTATGGCCATGTGTGCAGCCATTATTACGGATACTTTGACTTGGATTCTCTTCATTTTCGGACTCGCAGGTTTTACCAAAGCAGGTAACTAAATATGAAAGGGTCCATTTCAAGAATTGACGATTTTTATATCCTCTACAAACTCACACGCACATTAGTACTAACGATAATTTTTTATCACTTTCAACATGAAAAATAATAGGTGTACGGAGCCAACTGATGCTATACCCATTACTATCAACTTTAGCTTTTACCCTTCTGTGCTACTTCGTGATCCATCCTGGAATTTCTTATGTCTTCAACAACACCGTAGAAGGAGGCCACGTCGGAGAAAGTCACGTCTGGTTCATTCTCGCCGGAGTGATTCTCTGCGGTTTAATCACCGAGGCGTGTGGTGTCAAGTCAATTACCGGAGCTTTCTTGTTCGGTCTCTCCATCCCTCAAGACCACATCATTCGTAAAATGATTGAAGAGAAGCTCCATGATTTCCTAGCCGGAATAATAATGCCTCTTTTCTACATCATTTGCGGTTTAAGAGCCGATCTTGGTTACATGTCCAGGTTCTTGAGCGTTGGAACAATGGCGTTTGTGATTTCTTCGTCTTTTATGGTGAAGATTTTTTCGACTGTTGTTTGCTCCATCTTCTTGCGTATGCCTTTGCGTGATGGTTTCGCTATCGGTGCGCTTATGAACACCAAAGGAACTATGGCATTAGTTATACTCAATGCAGGACGAGACAACAAGTCATTGGACGTAATAATGTACACTCATATGACCATGGCGTTCCTAGTAATGTCAATGCTGGTGCAGCCAATATTAGCCTTTGTTTACACACCAAAGAAGAAATTGGTTTTCTATAAAAACAGAACCATTCAAAACCACAAAGGAGAATCAGAGCTTTCTGTATTATCCTGCGTCCATGACCTTCCTAACGTTTCTGGCATAACCAATCTATTACAAGTCTCTAACCCGACCAAGCAGTCTCCTCTCAATGTCTATGCTCTCCACCTAGTGGAGCTAACAGATTGCACCGCGGCTTCTCTGCTCATAATGAACGACGAGTCCAAACCAAAAGCTAGTTTCTCGGACCGAGTCAGAGCCGAATCTGAAGTGATTGCTGAGACGTTCTCAGCTCTGGAAGTGAACAACGAAGGGATGTTGGTTCAAACCATCACTGCGGTGTCACCTTACGAAACGATGCACGAAGATATTTGTTTGATGGCTGAAGATAAACAAGTAAGCTTCATTTTATTGCCTTACCATAAGAATTTGACTTCAGATGGTCGGTTAGGAGAAGGAAACGCTGCACATGGTGAAATTAACCAAAACGTTTTGAGCCACGCACCTTGTTCGGTTGGGATTTTGGTTGACCGTGGTATGACGGATGTTCGGTCTGGATCTTCATCGTTCAAAGGCGAAACCGTAAAGAAAGAAATCGCAATGCTATTCTTAGGAGGTCGGGACGACCGAGAGGCTTTAGCTTTCGCTTGGAGAATGGTGGGACAACAAATGGTTAATCTCACAGTTGTGAGATTCGTCCCGGGCCGGGAAGCTTTAGTCTCGGCCGGGAAAGCCATGAGTGAGTACGAGAAGGAGACAATAATGGACGAAGAGTTCATCTACGAGTTTAACTTCAAGACTATGAATGATACGTCGGTGAATTATATAGAGAAAGTGGTGAGCAATGGCCAAGAGGCAATCGAAGTGCTTAGAGAATTGGAAGATAACAATTTTTACGATCTTTACATTGTGGGAAGAAATTATAAAGTAGAATCACCTGTGACCGCAGGTTTGGTGGATTGGACTAGTACTCCGGATTTAGGAACTATAGGCGATACATTAGCTCAATCGAACTTCATAATGCAAGCTTCGGTTCTTGCGATCCAACAGTACTCAGCCTCTAACGGACAAACCAGTAATAATCAAGAACTTGTTGAAGGTGGAACCAAGCCCGCTCATGACGCTAAGACTTTTATGAAGTCTCATGAGGATGAGGAATCACAGTATTATATCGGAATGCGTAAATGACGAAAAGTTATTTTTTTGTTCCATAGTTTATAGAACTTTTGAGGAATTTATTTTTCTCATTAAACTGTAAGTTTTTGTCATGTAATCCAAAAAGTTTTTGTGTTACGATTACTAGAAGGATTATGTTACCGAGTTTCTCCAATGGCAGATTCGATATGTTCAAGTAGAAACCGTTGCAGCTTCTTTCTTAAATCTTCGATTCTTTCGCTTGTTTCCGTTCTGTTTAAGATCAGATCATCGAGCCATCGGTTTACCGCATTAAGGTGGACAAGAAGAGACTCTTTTCCACTTGCTTCTTCCTTCTTCACCAAGAAAGACCTTTTATTCAGTGACTTCTCCAAGTATTTCAAGAACCATTGGCTGGAAACTCGGACTAGCTCATCCGCTAAACTCGCTGACTGCTTCAAACTGCTTTTACTTTCTAAGCTACTTCGGTCTAAAACAGAACGATGTTTCATTGAAGGCGGTTTCACATCCTTGTAACCTGGATTTTTAGGACTTGTTGTCTTCTTGAGACTCAGTTTCTCAGATAAATTTTGTATAACAATGTAGTGATGATCAGCAACATCCTCTTCACTTCCAGGCTCTTTGAATAAGTTGAATTGAGAAAAACTAGTCACTACTGCAGCTTGAACCCAAGATGCTGCATTTTTATTAGCTGCTAATCTACACGAGCCATTGTTTTGATTTTGAGTAAGCAATAGATGGACCGCTTTGCCTGTATTCTGTGTACTGTGGTAAATTTCCAAGAACCGTTGCACTACTTGTCCCGCAGATAATTTCTTAAAAGAATCACACAGCTCAGCAAAGACCCTGAAGGAACAAAGTCATATATATATAATGCTATAAATAATGACTTGCAGATTCTGTCTAATGAAGCTGGTTAGGGATGGATAGAGAAGACATACTGCAAACTGAGTAGAACAGACTCCATGGCAGATGCTTCCTCAAGTGCGCTTACCGCGGTTGAAACTGCTACTTTCCTATGTGATGAAACTTCCTGAAAGTAGAGGTTGATAAAAAAAACACATGACTACTAATTGTCAGAGTTGCTGGAACTTAAAGATTGATCCAAATAATGTACCTTTCCGAGCAATTGAATGGTTTTTGGGAGTCCACTCCATAAGATTCTCTGATCAGACCAAGTCCTATGACTTGAAGGCAACTTATAAAGGGAAACAGAAGGAGCCACAGCCTTTGACAACGACTTGATAACATCTTTAGGAGACTTGTCCTTGGATATAGGTGATGCAGGCTTGACCATAGTTCTGTTTTTTAAAGCAAGGGTTTCACAGTTAAGGTTCTTTGATGTAGGTGACTTGATATCAGTTTTTGGAGAATTGGCCACTGATCTAGGTGATGCAGGCTTAACCACAATTCTGTTTCTTAAAGCAGGGGTTTCGAAGTTAAGGAGCTTTGATGGTGACTCATTCTTTGGCAGATTATTATCATCATTCAAGACCTGCAAAAAAACATAGAAATCTCTGGAATCAAGAAAGATTGTGTGAACTGTGAAGCCAATATCAAATTGCTGCATTATCTACAAGAAGCAACTTTGACAGTCTCCTAAAACTAGTTTCACTTCAGACCATTGTGGCAACTTAAAGAACAAGTAACACAAGAGAAGAAGATAAAAGATGTACCAATTTAGGTCTGAGACGTGGGGAAGAAAGAAGTAATGCCGTGTCACGGCGGTGAGTCACCGAAGGAGTTTGATCCCAACAACTCCTTCTCGCGGAATCCAAACTCAATCTCCTTGTTTCGACGAGATTCTTCTTCTTCTTCTTCGTCATCGTCGGAGAAACAGAGACATGAGTAAAAGGAAGCAACAAATCGCTAGAAACAAGATCGCTAGGGTTTCCAACACACATCCTCCGTTTCGGAATTGGTTTCAAGCCACGGATTACAGGAACAGGACATCCTTTCTCGACGTGTAAACCACCACGAATGTAAACAAACTGACCTAGCTGAATTTCATCAGAACGTATCAGATCAGCGTCATCACCGGCGGAAACAGCGACGTAAGCTGCGTGGAGAGAGTCAGAGACTTTGACAAAGAATGCTTCGTTACGCCATTGGTCGTCAGAGAGACAAGGAACGATCTCTATGACTTGGAGGAGTGGTGAGCGGTGGGAGGAGAACAATGGCGGAGAAGAAAGAGTGTTTCCGGCGGCGATATCGAGAAGGTTGGAGAGAACTCCGGGAGTGAGACAAGCCATGGTGAGACTGAGACGATGGGGGAAAAGCAAAGCATCTTTTGAGTGAGAATCTCAAAGAGAGACACAGAGATGTCTCGGGGACTGTGAAGAGTTCGTCGTTTAGTAATAGTTGAAAAAGGAGACAGTTTTTGTCAGAATGCTAAAAAGTCTCTCTGTCTTTGAGATTTGAGAGAAGCTTTTGTTGGTTGCAGGTGACAGCACGAGCTTTTTTTGTTTTCTTTTTGTATTTGTCTCTTTTGTAAAATCTTTATATTCAAATTTTGGATTTGGATTTGAACATGCAAGTCAAAGACTTTTTTAGGCTTTCCAAATTTTTGCAATGAGACAAAAAAAAACATTTGATCTGGAATTGTTGTCTTTCTTGCCGAGTTTAGGTTGAATTACAAATTAACCAGATTTTATATGAATCGCAAAAAACTGGTTAAAACCTAAAACCCATCAGAATCGGTTCACAAAATTAGATCACAATGTTTTTTCATCAATTATATGTAATATATGAATTTTGAATTTTGGTGGTGTTACGAATACTATTGCAAACCACTAGATTCTATGTATTGTTTCTCTTTGATTCGTTTCTGTTTTTTTTTTTTTGCAAATTTTAATAGAAAACCAAACTTATCTTCTTCTTTTTTTTGTTTCCTATTCTCATCTCTTTGTTTCTTTAAATTTATGGCATTTTGAGTTTCTTTTCCACACCGAAACCACTACAAATTCACATATAATAATAATACTAAAATCCCCGAATTTTAATATTTAATATTTGTATATAATTTCATCAAAAAAAAAAGAAAAAAATATATATATAATCAAATACACTAATATAGTGAAGATTTGGAATCAAAAATTCAAAATTAAAGGACAGATTATAGATTAAAGTCACGTGTCACGTGTCACGTTTTTAGTTTAATGTTCTTAATTTTTTCAGTTTTATGTCATCCATTCTTTCTTTAATCGTCAAATATGTATCCCTTAGATAATTGAAAAAAAAATTAAAATTTATAAAAAAATATTGCTTTGACCGGTTAAACATATATGTATGTCTAGTCACCCAATAATCATGTGAAATTGGTGTATAACTCGGTTTTCAAATCACTGATTTAATGCCGGACCAATTTACCACGATAATGACAATTATACTAATGGAACTCATATTACTTTCCCGACTTCTTAAGAAAATGAACCAAGTTAGTGTCTAGAATGACAATGATACTCATAGAACTCGTATATTAAAAGATACTAATTTCGACGGCATTGGCGACTTTTCAAACCCATGTCCTAATTAGTGCTAGTTTTACTGCAACATGATTTCTTTTTTTTTTTTAATAAACGTTTTACTATTGAAATTGCAGAAGAGGGTAAATGTTACAGAGCCATGGGCCCAATAGGCTAAGAAGCCTTGGAAACACATATTGTAAGAAGAAAAAATAATTTAGGAGCTCAGACATTTGCTGGACGTGCAACATGATTCCTACTATGGCCAATCCAACACCATCAACAACCGGACAAATCACCATAAGCATAGATTATTACAAATCCTTTGACAGAAAAAAACATGTAGATTACTAAACCAAAATCAACGCTCGGTATCCTCATAAGTTTTAGAAGTTTACAGTTTCTATTTTACCACCATCATCGTCCACGTACGGTATTCATGATCTTGATTAAAAAAGGTAACATAAAGAAAATAATATGGGAGTTATATATGCTATAATTGTATAATGGACATATAATTCTTATATAAGAACCTGATTGCAAAATAAGAGAACAAATTGATACCTTATCAAAATTATGGAGATGCTTGGAATACAGAACACTAGTGAATCGACCAATCATTTACTTGTGTACGTGTTGACACTCCAACTCGTCCATCATGTCGCACTCAAACCAACCTCCCATAAATTTTTAAACCTTGCTTTGATCATACCTTTGTTATTAGTGTCTCTTTTTAACCACTCTTTTTCCCCAAATGAAGATAAATTAAGACTAGTGACATAATAAATTATGAGTATATATGAAGATAAATTAAGATTAGTGACATAATAAATTATGAGTCACAATTGTAATCATTACTTTATTTATTTAGAAAGTAACGAATATAGAGTCCAAACACTCACAGTCACCGACCTCTTACGTTATACTAAATCAAAAGTGAAAATGGACCAACAACTATACTCCTCCCAAGCTTTTTTATATGTTGTCTCCTCATGCATAAATGGTAGATTCTATTTTTTATGATCAACCATGGGAAATGAAGTAATAAACCGGAAGAAGCCATGGTTCGATCTAAGCATGTCGAGAAGAACTCGAAAAGCATGGTCTAGTCTCATCAACGATAACCATCACAAAGATATATCCACCCAAAGCTCACAACCGAACACATACAAAGAACAAGAACAAGAACAAGAACAAAAACCAGAGTTTGATCGTAAGAGTTTGAACAATCTGATGAGATGCGAAGAAGAATCGAATGGAGGAGCTAATGTTAACAACAAAAGCTCTCTAGGTCAACATTTCGGGAATGGCGAGGAAATCAAGCAGACGATGCAATTAGTGGTGAAGAAAGAGAAGAATGGTGTGAAATTCAAAGGTATGATGGGTCGATATGTTAAGGTCTGGAGCGGTTTAATAAAGGCCAAACGTGACCCCAAAAAGCCGGTCTTACAGTTTAAAACTTGATTTAGATTCTATATACGTACGTTTCATCATCATGTACGTGATCACTTATACACGTACGTCACACGATTAGTTATTAGATATGTTTCACGTATGCGTACGTGTTATTGATGTTCACGTATGTTATTAGCATACTGGTTTTGACTTTTGCGAATGTATTGAGCACTATATATAAGTCGTCTATAAGTCTTTTATCTCATTGCATAAGTTTTGAATCTCATTGCATAATAAGTTTTTTTTCCCTGGCTTAAGAATCTCACTACATGAGTTTTGAGCTTTGCCAGATTTTCTTTATTAGATTTTTCTTTCTCCGGTTAATTTTCGAGATCTGTTATATGAATATGGATTTTTAGATTTTTTTTTTGTCAACTACTTATAATCAATTTAAAATGGTTTAGAAATTCAAACCAATGATACATGGTCTACATAAAAAATATCATACATATATAATTTAGCACGCCTTAAAAATTCAAACTGCGGGATTTTTAGGTTTTCTTTGCAAGATATTGCAAGCATATTCGTAGATCAGTCACAAAAATTCAGTGTATAGTGTTTTTATTTTTGTATATACATAGATCGCACCCACGAATATCTTCGGTTGTTGTTTGAGTGACACATGGTGACATAGATGGACAATTTAACTGACCATGTCTGACTGCGACACCTCTATTTTCTGTCATAAGAAAAAATTGCATGGTTAATTAATTTCCAAATAAAATAATCTAATTTATGTACTGAAGCTTGGTAATTTTATAGCTAACGTCCAAATTAGTGATGCTTCATTTGCGAAGAAGATAACATGAAATAACCAAAAAATAAGTTTAGGAGATGTTATTGGTTATGTCATTTTTAAAGAGTTATAAGTTTTTAAGATTTTGATGTTATTCAATCTTGAATTACAAATACTCTACTAAAGTTATGTATTATTGGTATAATATTTATAAAAAATTGTTAAAAGTTATGTGTTATTGAATTAATAAGAACTTTAACTAACTTTCTGATTATACTAAAGTTTGTTAAAGTTAAGTGTTATTGGTTAACTGATTTTAAAGTTTTTTGTTCATTTAAAACAACTTTTAAAAATTTTCAAAATATTACAGGTTAGACTGATATTCTCATAAACTTTTTGTGACAATATGTGAAATGTTTTAAGTACTCTCTAAAAATTTCTTAAATTCTATAATTCTAATAATCATTACAATTATATATAAATCTTAAACCAATAACACCCCTTAAATATTAATGTGCTATAATACTCTTTTCAATTTATCCGGAAGGCAAAAAAAAATATTAATGTGATACAATAATTGCCACAGGTCTTTCTTTTTTAGTTTTTTTAAGTAACTGTCACAGGTTAGCCTATCAGCTTATCACTTCTACGCTACGTCGCTAGACCGTCATATTACTTTTTTTTTATGTATACAACTATTTGGATGTTGTTTCAAAAAATGTAAAAAAATTCTTATATATTAAAAGTACCAAACTTTCCAATTTTAATATTTCACCGCGTAGAACAATATTATTATACGCCATTATTACGCTAACACGAAATGTTAATTAAAAGTTACCAACAATAGTCTAAAATCATTATTTTTGTTAATTCCTGCTCTTTCTTTCAACAAAATATTTTCCTGTTTAATGGAGTTCTATTGTAGTACGCATTAAAATACTTTTATTATCATATTGAGATTTGAGTGTGCAATTGTAAATAGTATTTTGTTATATATCTAAAAAGTTGTATACAATTTGAAGAATAAATAAATGAGAAAGTATCAGATCACCTCTGATGTAGGGGAAGGGTTAGTAGTACGTGGCAAGGTTTCATTGGCTACCTTTTTACCAATAAAATTGGAGATGCATGGCCTCACCAACCTTGTTAAGTAACCTTAGACCATCTCCAACGACAGTTTTTAATGGGGGTTCTTAACCCAAAACTAAAAAAAAATTAAATCAAAAATAGTAAATAAATTAAGAACCGATCCTTAAATAAGGATTTTTAGAGCCGGTTCTAAAGATAACGTGGCACCGTGTTATTGGGTGGTGACTGTATCAAAATTATCGAGGTTTTTTTTTTCCGACTCTTTCTCTCTTTATCGGCTCTCGCCGATGGATACCATCTGAAATTGTGTCTGAAATTGAGTATGAATCTATTGAAATTGAGTCTGAAATTGAGTCTGAATCCGATTCTCTCTTTAAGATACTTTCATCTTCTGTTTTCGGAATTAAGGTTCCTTCGCTTTCCGTTCGATTTTCTTTAGCTGATATGAAACCCATCACCGATGGATTCTACTACTACTGCACTCGTCGTCAAGGTACATAACCTTTCTTATCCTCAGGTTTGTTACCATAGCTGTCGCTGATTCTAGGTTTTCCGGTCACCATTTTATTTTTGTGTGTTCGTTTTGAATTTTGCTATTGATCGACTCTCTATCTCTCTGTCTGGAAATTAAAGCATAATTCGAGTTTTCCTTGACTCACTTAGCAGTATCTTCACAAGCCCTAAGATCGATTTAAAATAGAAGTGATCGTATCCGAAATCATAAATTGGTGTTCGATCGGGATCGCTAAGCTTGTTTTGTTCTTTCAATTTTGTTTATGCGAATATTTCTTTTGCCGCAACAATCTGATGTTGTATAGTTTATTCATTTCATTCAAGTGATATGTTTTTGTTTGTGATCATGCAGGTGAGCTATGGTGGTGTGCTTAGACGCTTCAGGGTGCCTGTTCAAGCTAATGGAAAGCTTGATCTTAACATTACTGGTGTTAGAGAGAAGACCGTTGCTCTCTTTAGCCTCTCCGGGGATACTGAATTTTCCCTTACTTACTCTGATGAAGATGGGGATATGGTAGCCCTCGTTGATGAGATGCTTGATACCTTATCGAAGGCAATCGTTGGTGAGATGCTTGATTGCATCTCCAAGCTAGGCCAGCTCTCAATTCCTTAGGAAAGTAATCCTTGCGCACCTGTCACCACCAAGCCTGGTTCTTCAGGCCCTTCTCTGAGCAGGCAGGTTCCTTCAGCTGGTGAAAAGATGAATACCTCTGAGAGTAACCAGGCTGGAAGAAAACCTGATTCAAAGAGTTTTGGTCATGTACCAAACTCGTTTGGACTGGGTTCTAGGTACTGTTGGTGGTGTTGGTCTTGCAGCTGTTCAAATCGGCAAGATTTGTGGAGCCATTGTTATTGCTATAGCTATATATATATATATATATATATATTGGTTCATACTCATTTTATTCTTGGGTTCTGGTTTATATTGCGTTTGCTTTTTATTGGCAGAGGAGCTGAGAAGATTAAGCTGTTGAAGTCAATGGGTGTGGATCATGTTGTTGATTTAGGCACTGAAAATGTTATTTTAAGTGTCA
This sequence comes from Cardamine occulta, assembly GCA_028015245.1. Taxonomy (NCBI): domain Eukaryota; kingdom Viridiplantae; phylum Streptophyta; class Magnoliopsida; order Brassicales; family Brassicaceae; genus Cardamine; species Cardamine occulta. The sequence goes on from CM051374.1 coordinate 16,729,291, forward strand.
AAAAGTTCATCAAGGCTAAAAAGCTTAAAGGAGTTGATGTTCTATATGATCCTGTAGGAGGGAAACTAACCAATGAGTCCATGGAAGTATTGAAGTGGGGAGCTCAGATTTTAGTGATTGGTTTTGCTAGCGGTGAAGTACCCGTCATTCCCGCTAATATAGCTCTTGTTAAGGTAAACAATTTGTCTTGTAATAGAGAAGAAGAACAAGTTTTTTACTCGAGACTCGAGAGAGTCAAACCTTCACATTATTCTCGAGTAAGTAGCTTGTATGTTTATTCTTGTTCAAGTGTGTCTCAAGTTTTGAGAGTCAAAACGATTTATACACAATATTTCAAAAATTAAAATTTTAAGAACCTCACCATTGGAGTATGTTTTTTTTTAAGAAACCCCATAAGTATTTAAACTTTTGATTTTGCAATATTTTAATTTTGCAATATTTTAATTAAACTTTTGAAGGGTTCTTAACCATTGAAGATGTTTTTATGACACCATAAAAAAGCAAGAATCTTTAATTAAAGTTCCAAGTCAGCTCTTTTTTATTTACTTTATGTTGAGTACCATTATACACAAATGATACGTAAAGTATTATTTATTTGAATTAAAGTGATTTTTGGAAATCATTTATTCAGCTTTGTTCAATATACTAAAATATCAAACTAAATTACAGTACAAAAAAGTATTACAAATATCATATCAATAACTATATATTTAAACAATATATGTAGATAAGGATTTCTTTGTTGGTTTGATTCGGTTAATTTAACACGGTTAATTCAGTATGATTCATAAACCTATCTGTAAAGTTGAAAAATATATTACATGGTCCATCGTATAAATTAAATTTCTATTATATATACCTATCTATTTAATAACATTCTTGTAGAATCCGAAGCAAACGTTAATTGTTAATTAATTTCCCTTTATAAAACCAACCTCATCCTCCAACTTCTTCATCAAAAAAAAAAAGTCTCACTTCTCCAAAATACTTTGACCTAGAAAACAAAGAAACAAGAATCAAGAATCTAAAGAAAAATAAGCCATGGGAAGAGGTCACGAAGGAAGCCCACCAGTTCCGCTGCATCTCTGCGTCTTCGTCTTCATCCTCTTAATGTTCGTAACTATTTCATGGTACGCGAGCTACGAGCCAGTTATAGAAAGTTTTACGGACCAGCTCAAGCTTGCCCTCATGGCTTCTCCTCTGCTTTTGCTCTTGGCCGTCTATTTTCTATCCAACGATGGAGGAGGAGGGATGATGACGTCATTGATCCCTCTAAATGAAAAAGAGTCTTTGTATAGAGCTGGAGGAACGCCGTGGGGAGTGGCCTTCACGCTCGTCTTTCTCTTCTTCATGGTTTCTTATCAATCTCAGTTTCAAGAACGTTGGTTTCCTCTTCGATGAAAAAACGACATCGTTTTTGAATCTTCTAGCATTCTTGACTTTCCCTTTGGGCCTAGTGTTCGTGATGTATGTTGAGTGGTTTTTTTTTTAATTTATTTATTACCAATTATACCATCTGATGTAATCTGTTAATTTCTTGTCTCATGGTATAGAATAACTTATCATACATTATGACGAGAACTACAGATTACAATATTAAGTTTTTTTTGTTGTTATCTGAATCCTGAACCAAAGTAACTATGGAGAATTTTATGTCAATGATAAAGTATATTCTAAATAATTTTACTGACCATAAAGTAAATAGTTTATTCAACTCTATCATTTTTAATACACATCAGGGGGTGCATCAAAATAAAGCAAGAAATAGAGAACATGTAAAGAAAAAAGAAAAAAAAATCAGAGCATAACTCGACACTTGACTCTCCCCAAGCAGGGCCGGCTTAGCATATGAGACCGACTGTGCGACGGGGTCCGGGTAAAATAATGACTAGCAAAGGTGGACCGAGATTTTTTTTTTACCTGAGTCGAAACATAAAGTAAAGAACAATACAATAAAAATTAAAAAGTGAAAAACATACATAGATTTGTGGGAGATTTAGAGGTGCAAGCACAAATTTAGTTGTGTCAAAACGTAAAATTTTATCAAATTTCCCCATAAATTCAACTAAAATACACTAAAACTTTTCATTTTATAATTTTATGGGGTCAAGTGACACCCTTATTTCCTAATGTTTAATGAGAGAGACCTTGATTTCATTTAATGAATTTGAATTTTGGTAGTGACACCCCCAATACAAAATCATTATCTAATAGAGAAAGAGGTCCCAAATATTTTTGGAGAAAACTAACAAAAATGTATCTCTTTGAAATTTTATTTTCAAACAGATCCCATACTATTTCAAAAAACCTTTCCAAGAGACTCTGTTTGAAAATAAATTTTTAATTTCAAAAGGGTGCAAAATAAAAATTGCTCCAATATTTTTTCCAACATAATATATACGTAGGATTTGAATTTGGCTAAAGGACAGACATCATATTATAAATCTGACTGTGTTTGCCCAAACAATATTTGATTTATGAAAAATAGAATTCAAACAAAAACAAAATAAAATTAGTTAGTAATTATTCAAAAATATTTTACCTTCAAAAATTTTGAATTTAATTTTTGATTATATATTTCAAAAAATAAGTAAAATCATTTAATTATAGGGGCCTAATAATATTGAGCTGGTCTGTCCCCAAGCACTCAAGTGAAACGTAAGACTGATACGTTTGACAAACTCAAAAGTCAGTTAAATGGCAGCAGTCTCATCAGAGTTGGGAAGCTTCAGGTTCTGTGCTGCTTCAATGCATGTTTGTTAATTATCAGACACGACCAAGACCTTAATTACAAAACATTTGAGAAAGGTTTACCATTAGTTTCAAGTGAGCTGATACGTCTTTGTGAAGATGAGAGCATAAAAACATCATAAAATCGAGAAAGAGTCAATGGTAAACAACATCATATATAAAAGAAGGTGAATCTCATGCAAGCATCTATCAAGCATATTTTGTACGATGCAGAACCAGTTCGAGCTAATAATTAGAAACTTTGAAATTACAAAAATTTCCCCATAAATTCAACTAAAATACAGTAAACCTTTTCATTTTATAATTTTATAGGGGTCGAGTGACTAGACGAAATCTAAACCATAAATTCAACTAAAATACACTAACCTTTTCATTTTATAATTTTATAGGACCCTCATTCTTTTCTTGGGTCTGCCAATGTTTAATGAGAGAGACCTTGATTTCATTTTAATGAGTTTGAATTTTGGTAGTGACACCCAATACTAAATCTAATAGTGAAAAAGGTCCCAAATATTTTCTTAACATTAAAACAAAACAAAAACAAAAACAAAAACTTTGAAATTACAATGTCTCGGAAACTTTGAAATTACAATGTCTGTGAAAATAATAAAAATTACACAATAGAGATTAAACTCTGGAAATAACAAAGACGGTCTGCAGTAATATGTTCTTTAGATGTGAAAGCTAGCTCACATGATTTAGTTTTTGGATCATAGATTAGCAACTCAACACCAAAGTCAGCGCCAGAAACCATTAATAGCTTCTCCTTGTCCACAACTGCTAGTGGTTTGACTGTGAGACAGGTATCAATAGAAGAAGTTATAATGATGAGATCTATGGAATATATTTTTTTCCATGTCTTGTGCTGTGGATCGAACGACCATATCAGTTGGTTGCCCCACTTTTCCTCGTATACACACAAACGATCATCAAGATTGCACATGCCGAACACTCTATAAAAGTCTTGGTGGTGGAGGAATGGAGTCTTAGACACTTTGAAACTTTCATTGTGGAGATCGAGAGATAAAACCATGGTTTCCGTGTTAGTGGTGAACCAATGAAGTGACCCATCAGAATAAACAGGATGTTGACAAGGAATAATCGGATAAGAGGATGCAGGGACAACTAACCTCCAAGCATCAATGGAAAAGTCGAAAACTTCACAAACTGTAGCAGCGTTGTTGTTCTTGTTGTCAAGGCATAATTCATAGGAATTGTATAGCCAAACTGGCTTGAATGTACCATTGATTATGTCCTTACCGAATCCGAGATTAGCCCTTTGCCATAGCTTGAGCTCACGTCTCATTTTGAGCTGTTGATAGGTAGAGTACGGGAACGTTCTAAGCCAGCGAGTGGTGGGATTGACGACCATATTGGGATTAGAGAGCAGTGCATCATTGAGACATATCAGACCGTCACAACTATTGTTGGCAACTTCGTACAAGGTGTTTTCCCAAGGAGTTAGGATCTTAACAGCAACTGATGAACCTAATACCAACGTTCTCATAGCTTCAATAGAATAAGATTTGTCACATACGGACACCAAAAGGACATCTGGATTTCCTGATTGCTTACGACGGATCAACTGTCTTTCTTGGAACCAACGGGATTGGATGGTAGAGTTCCATTGCTTCGATACAAGCTTGAACTTGAACAAGGCTTTCACATCAAGTTTTTCCAGAATATGTTCTATCACATCATGAGGTAATTCCATTTTTGTCTGTCTCTGATGGTTTATTCACAATCAGACCCCAAAAAAAAAAAAAAAACTTTTAGATGACCCAAGGAATAGGAAACTTAAGACAAGGAAACCAAATACATGTGGGAGTTCTGATTTCTGAATATAGATGCCCTAAAAATAAACTTCTGAATATAAATTTAATAATAAAAGAATTAATTAGGATTCAAATCACCATTAGAAATGAGTTTGGACTTCGAAAAAACTATAAATTTACTGTTTTGTGCTTTTTTACAGAAGGGACATATAGTAGAGGTTAGTCCTCAAAATATATTAAATTCTAGGTAAAACTAACAAAAATAATCTCTTCCACATTTCAATCCTAAAAAAGGACCCATACTGTTTTAAAAAGCATTTCCAGGGGACTCCATTTGGAATTAAAATTTCAAAGAGGTCTAAAATAAAAATTATCCCTAAATTTTATTTCAATTTTGTTTTTGATAGGAAATAGCAGAAAACTCGAAATCTACAAACTAAACTCAAAAAGAGAAAGTTTTAGGAGCTAGAAAGGAAACCTGATGGTATATAGCGACTTCAATGGTATATATCGACTTCAATGGTAAAATACCACCAATATTGCCACGAGCGACCTAGATCTGAACTTCAAATCAAGGATCACTTACAGTTCATCGAAACACATGCGATTGAGTTCTGCGAGAGGAAAAAATAGTGAAGCCACCGAGAAGCCTCCTCCGAAGCTCAAACACGAGCCCACAGCAGTCAATCCTCTATTGGATTTAGATAATCTTATAAGTTATAGTAACCCTAATCTTTCTCGTATTTCTTTCTTTTGGGCTTTGACATTTAGGCTTAATTAGTAGTGCGGAGCCCGCAAGAATCGGTCATCAATTGGATCTTGATAATCTTATAATTGATAGTAATACTAATATTTCTCGCATTCTCTTTTTTTGGGCTTTGACATTTGGGTTTCATTGGTAGTTCGAGCTCGCATCAATCAATCATCAATTGAATCTTGATAATCTTATAACTTATAGTAATCCTAATCTTTCTCGTATTCTCTTCTTTTGGGCTTTGATATTTGGGCTTCTTTGGTAGTGCGAGCTCGCATCAATCGATCATCAATTGAATCTCAATAATCTTATAATTTATAGTAATCATAATCTTTCCGATATTCTCTTCTTTTGGACATTTGGGCTTTATTAATAGTGCATATGGAATAGTTTTATACTGTTTATTAGTCAATCAATTTTTGTTAACAAAAAATTAAAAAGAGCATTTGGAAGATGTAAATACTCTACTAATGTTCTTTCTTCTGTGCTTTCATATAGAGATTTTTAAGAGAATTAAATTTTTAAGATTATCGAAATAGAAACGTAATGGTATCATGCTTAAAATAGTCAAATATTAACAATATTTTATGCTATATGATGTATGTTTTGACTAAAAGCTATCCAAACCAAAGGTTTTATGTTTAAACTAAACTTTAGTCTCTTGTTTAATCCAATATATCAGAATCTTGTTACAAGCGTCGACATCATAGGTGTTCCATGGAATAAATCCAGAAGACAGTTAGACCGTTGGTAAGCCAGTGCATTCCCGTCGTCGATAAGATCGGTTAGTTTGCATTTTAAGCATGAGATTAAGTGCATTTTAAACATGGCATCTACAGTTAGGAAGTGCTTTAAGTCTAAGCATGCATCATCTTTTGCATCTAAAAAACAATTAATTGAAGAGAAATTATGTCAAAAATTACAACCTTTAATCAAGAAATATCACATGATCAATTACCTCACATTAGCCCAGAAAATATATATCATATATGAACTTTTTATTTTTAAACTGCATATTCAATAAAAGAACATGAACAAACAATATAATTACAAAATGAACTTGAAGAAATTAAATTATTATCTTCTATGGCTTCTTCGTCACCATTTCTCTTCTCCTCTTCTTCTTCGTCACCGTCTTTCTTCAGCTCGATTCACTAGATTCACCATTATTGGCATTCTCATCACCAAGATCTCGGCTAGATTTACTGGTAAGTCTTCAGATCTGACATATTTTCATCGAAAATGAAAGAGATAATCCTCAATTAATCTATATTATCAAATCAAATGGGAGATCATTGGTTTTGAAAATCTGAAACCCTAATTTAAGTATGTGTATTTGATTCATTTGCAGATGAAGATAAGAACTCCAAGTTGAAGTCTTGTCGGAAATCTGACAGCCATCGGAGATCGCCATCGCAGTCACGGTTGATTGGTAACAAAAGGTCTCATCGGCTGCGGGATCGAACGGCTGTATGTCACCGTCACCATCACCGTCACCGTCGATGTGTTTTTCTCATTGAAAGGCCTAATTTTTAAATGGGTTGGGCCTGATATTTGTAAATTTGATAATGAGTTTGTAATTTATTTTGATGGGCTTGATCATTTTTGTTGTAAATTTGTTAATTATTGGCTCTTAATTTGTTATCGGTTAACCGAATAAACCGAATAAATAAATAAATTCGGTTCAATTCAAAATTAATTTTTAAGTCTATAACCGAACCAAATAAATCGACTACCGAACCGGCCCGAACCAAAATTTTATTCTGTTCAATTCGGCAAGATTTGTGATAAACCAAAAATTTGAGAAACCGAATAAACCGAACCGTTTAACCCTTTTTAACAGTATGCCCGGGGAGGGACCTTGATGTCATTTTTATGAATTTGAATTTTGGTAGTGACACCCAATACTAAATCTAATAGTGAAAGAGGTAGCAAATATTTTGTCCAACATAATATATATGTAAGATTGGAATTTGGTTAATGACAGACATCATATTATAAATCTGACTGTGTTTGCCAAAAATATTTCAATTTATGAAAAAATAGAATTAAAAAATAATAAAATTAAATTAGTTAGTAATTATTCAAAAACATTTTACATTCAAAAGTTTTGAATTTGATTTTTGATTATATATTTCAAAAAAATAAAAGTAAATCTTTTAATTATAGGGGCATAATAATGTTGAGCCGGTCTGTCCCCAAGCACTCCAGTGAAACGTAAGACTGATACGTTTGACAAACTCAGAAGTCAGTTAAATGGCAGCAGTGTCATCAGAGTTGGGAAGCTTCCAGGCATGTTTGTTAATTATCAGACACGACCAAGACCTTACAAAACATTTGAGAAAGGTTTATTATCAGTTTCACGTGAGCTGATACGTCTCAGTGAAGATGAGAGCAAGCGAGCATAAAAACATCATAAATTCGAGAAAGAGTCAATGAGAAACAACATCATATTTAAAAGAAGAGGAATCTCATGTAAACAAGCATCTAGCATGCATATTTTGTAGGATGCAGAACCAGTTGAAGCTAATAATTAATTAGAAACTTTGAAATTACAAAAATTTCCCCATAAATTCAACTAAAATACAGTAAACCTTTTCATTTTATAATTTTATAGGGGTCGAGTGACACCTAATTTTTTTCTTGGGTCTGCCAATGTTTAATGAGAGAGACCTTGATTTCATTTCAATGAGTTTGAATTTTGGTAGTGACACACAATACAAAATCTAATAGTAAAAAAGGTCCCAAATATTTTCTTAACATTAAAACAAAACAAAAAAACTTTGAAATTACAATGTCTCGGAAACTTTGAAATTACAATGTCTGGGAAAATAATAAACATTACACAATAGAGATTAAACTCTGGAAATAACAAAGACGGTCTGCAGTAATATGGTCTTTAGATGTGAAAGCTAGCTCACATGATTTAGTTTTAGGATCATAGATTAGCAACTCAACACCAAAGTCAGCGCCAGAAACCATTAATAGCTTCTCCTTGTCCACAACTGCTAGTGGTTTGACTGTGACACAGGTAGGAATAGAAGAAGTTATAGTGATGAGATCTATGGAATATATTTTTTTCCATGTCTTGTGCTCTGAATCAAACGACCATATCACTTGGTTGTCCCACTTTTGCTCGTATACACACAAACGATCATCAAGATTGCACATGCCGAACACTCTATAAAAGTCTTGGTGGTGAAGAAATGGAGTCTTAAACACTTGGAAACTTTCATTGTGGAGATCGAAACACAAAACCATGGTTTCCGTCTTAGAGGTGAACCAATGAAGTGACCCATCTAAATAAACAGGATGCTGACAAAGAATAATCGGAAAAGGGGATGCAGGGACAACTAACCTCCAAGCATCAATTGAAAAGTCGAAAACTTCACAAACTGTAGCAGCGTTGTTGTTCTTGTTCTTGTTGTCAAGCCGTAATTCATAGGAGTTATACAACCAAACGGGCTTGAAAGTACCGTTGACTACGTCTTTCCCGAATCCAAGATTAGCCTTTTGCCATGGCTTGAGCTTGCGTCTCATTCTGAGCAGTTGATAGGTAGAGTAAGGGAACCTTCGAATCCAGCGAGTGGTGGGATTGACGACCATATTGGGATTAGACAGTAGTGCATCATTGAGACATATCAGACCGTCACAACTATTGTTGGCAACATCGAACAAGGAGTTTTCCCAAGGAGTTGGGATCCTAACAGCAGCTGATGACCCTAATACCAATGTTCTCATAGCTTCAATAGAATAAGATTTGTCACATACGGACACCAAAAGGATATCTGGATTTCCTGATTGCTTACGATGGATCAACTGTCTTTTTTGGAACCAACGGGATTGGATGGTAGAGTACCATTGCTTCGATACAAGCTTGAACTTGAGCAAGGCTTTCACATCAAGTCTTTCCAGAATATTTTCTATCACATCATGAGGTAATTCCATATTTGTCTGTCTCTGAATGATGAATAGAAAAGAGAAAAAAAATGATTATTTATTCACAATAAGACCCAAAAAACAAAAAAAAACTTTGAGATGACCCAAGGAACAAGAAACTTGAGACAAGGAAACCAAATACATGTGAGAGTTCTGATTTCTGAATATAGATGCCCTAAAAATAAATTTCTGAATATAAATTTAATAATAAGAGAATTAATTAGGATTCAAATCATCACCAGTAGAAATGAGTTTGGACTTTGAAAAAACTATAAATTTATTGTTTATGTGCTTTTTTACAGGAGGGACATAGAGAAGAGCATGGTCCTCAAAATATATTAAATTTTAGGTAAAACTAACAAAAATAATCGTCTTTGACATTTCAATTCTAAAAAAGGACCCATATTGTTTTAAAAAGCATTCACATGGGACTTCATTTGGAATTAAAATTTCAAAGAGGTCTAAAATAAAAATTATCCCTAAATTTTATTTCAATTTTGTTTTTGATAGGAAATAGCAGAAAACTCGAAATCTACAAATTAAACTCAAAAAGAGAAAGTTTTAGGAGCTAGAAAGGAAACCTGATGGTATATAGTGACTTCAATGGTATATATCGACTTCAATGGTAAAATGCCACCAATATTGCGACGAACGACCTAGATCTGAACTTCGAATCAAGGATCACTTACAGTTCATCGAAACACATGCGATTGAGATCTGCGAGAGGAAAAAAATAGTGAAGCCCCCGAGAAGCCTCTTCCGAAGCTCAAACACGAGCCCGCAGCAGTCGATCCTCAATTGGATTTTGATAATCTTATAATTTATAGTAACCCTAATTTTTCTCGTATTTTTTTCTTTTGGGCTTTGACATTTAGGCTTAATTAGTTGTGTGAGCCCGCAAAAATTGGTGATCAATTGGATCTTGATAATCTTATAATTGATAGTTATATTAATCTTTCTCGTAATCTCTTCTTTTGGGCCTTGACATTTGGGTTTCATTGGGATTGCGAGCTTACAGTAATCGATCATCAATTGAATCTTGATAATCTTATAATTTATAGTAATCTTAATCTTTCTCGTATTCTCTTCTTTTGGGCTTTGACATTTGGGCTTTGTTGGTAGTGCGAGCTCGCAACAATCGATCATCAATTGAATCTCGATAATCTTATATATTAAAGTAATCCTAATCTTTCTGGTATTCTCTTCTTTTGGCATTTACCATTTGGGCTTTATTGATAGTGCATTTAGAAGAGTTTAATACTTTTTATTAGTCAATCAACTTTTGTTAACAAACCATAACATCAAAAAGAGCATTTGGAAGATGTAAATACTCGACTAATTTTCTTTCTTCTATGCTTTCAGATAGAGATTTTCAAGAGAATTAAGTTTTTAAGATTTTTAAATTTTTGGTTAGTATATATATATATTAAAGTTTAATTTTTATTCTAATTATTATTTATCATTAGTATTATGCTGATAAATTATAGTTAATAAATATAAAATAAAATAAATTTACATTTATTATATTTATATATTTAATTTAATATTTTATAATATTATATAATTAATAAGATATTTCTATTTTACTTTTCATATTTTAATATATTATGCTAATTAAATATAGTTTAGATATTAAAAAATTAGCCAAACATTTATGGTATAAATATGCAGGTATGTGTAATGTATTAGAATACCTATAAATAGATATATTAAATATTTAATTTAATTTTATATCTAATCACTCATAATCCTACTAATCACTTATATGATTTGAAAGGCTGTAGAGAAAAGTAAGGAATTAAAAGTCTGATTGGTAAATATTTGTATTTTAAAAAAAATAACAGCTTTCAAAGTCCTTTCCAATCACCCCCTTAAAATATATAACTTTAATTGTATATTATTCTTGCTCCTGTTTTACTAATAGTAGTTAAGTTATACTAATCAAGATCTTTGGCTGGGCTTTCAGAAAATATTGGATCCCCACCTACACCAAAAAAAACAAATTGTTGATAAAACTCCAAAATATCATTTTCTTTTGACCCAAATTTTCAAGCACCACATATTTTTCATTGTACTTGAACGACGTATTGAATTTTTATGTTTGTTTCTAGAGAAAATATATGACATGTCCATTCCTTTGACCGGATAAGGTTATTGGTTCGTCAATTACTTACTTTCTCTGCCTCTTAGTCAAATACGAACTCCCTCTCTCGCCCTCTATAAATTCAGTGAACTCTTTGCATGAACTAAAAATCTCTAATCTCAAACTCATCTTCAAATCTTCGGACAACCCCAAGAACGAAAAAAAAAACATTTTCTTTACTAGGACCTATTAACTTTTTAGTCTGATCAAAACTCCTGTCAGAATCTCATCTCGAAAGTGAGTATTTTATATTACAACAAACGGAAGGAGGCTTGGAAACGATGTTGATGAAGGCAGCCTTATTTGTGCTCGTTCAAGCTTTGGTGTATCTCATTCTTTCGAAATCGTGGAGTGTTTATTCTAAATCGAATTTAAGACTGATACGTCCTTTTTAAATCACATTTTCTTACGACTGACCGACTCGGAAGTCAGCTAAATGGCAGCAGTATCAATATTATCAGAGTTGGGAAGCTTCAGGTTCTGTGCTGCTTCTAGGCATATGTTTGTTAATTATCAGACACGACCAAGACCTTAAGAGAGATTTGCCCTTAGTTTCGCGTGAGCTGATACATCTTTGTGAAGATGAGCGCAAGCGAGCGTCAATAGTGGAATCTTCATTACACAAATTCAACTGCATCAATGATGGATCAATTCAATAGTAAGAACCTCGGCCTCCAGAACTACCTAGGGAGGAATTGAGTTTTAATTTTCATCAGAAAATCGAGAAAGAGTCAATGAGAAACAACATCATAAAAGAAGATGAATCTCACGTAAAAAAGCATCTAGCATGCATATTTTGTAGGATGCATAACCAATTGTGCTAATAATTAGAAACTTAAAAATTACAATGTCAAGTTGAACAAAAAAAAAATTACAATGTCTAGGAAAATAATAAACATTACAAATTACAAAATAGAGATTAAACTCTGGTAGTAACAAAGATGGGATGCAGTCATATAGTCGTTACATGTGTAAGCTAAATCATATGATTTTGTTTGAGGATCATATATTAGCAATTCAACTCCAATGCCAGCAGCTTCACAAACCAATAACTTCCCCTTGTCCACAACTGCTAGTGGTTTGAGACTCAAACTGGTATTAATAGGAGAAGTCATGAGGCGATCTATGGAATATATTTTCTTCCAAATCTTTTGGTCTGAATCGAACGACCATATCATTTGGTTGGCCCACTTTTCCTCGAATACACATAAACGATCAGCTAGATTGCACATGCCAACCTTTCTACGAGAGTCTTTGCGGCGGACAAATGGAGTTTTGGACATGACTTGGAAAGTTTCACTTTGAAGATCAAGAGTCAAAACCATAGTTTCATCCTTAGTGAACCAATGAAGTGACCCATCTAAATAAACAGGATCTTGCCAAGAATAAATCGGATAGGGAGATGCAGGGACAACATACCTCCAAGCATTGCTCGTAAAGTCAAAAACTTCACAAACTGTAGGGGCGTTGTTGTTCTTGTTGTTAAGACAGAGTTCATCGGAGTTATACAACCAAACTGGCTTGTATGTACCGTTGATCTTGTCTTTACCGAATCCAAGATGAGCTGATTCCTTGAGCTTGCCTCTCATTTTGAGTAGTTGATAGGTAGAGTACGGAAACGCTCTATGCCATCGAGTGCTCGGATTGACGACAATATTGGGATTAGAGACTAGTGCATCATAGAGACATACTAGACCGTCACAACTGTAGTTGCCAACATTGTAATAGATGTTTTCCCAAGGAGTTGGGATCTTAAGAGAAACTGATGACCCCAATACCAACGTTCTCATAGCTTCCAGAGAAATAGAATTCGTGAGTATGGACACCAAAAGGACATCTGGATTTCCTGATTGCTTACGATGGATCAATTGTCTTTCTTGGAACCAACGGGATTGGATGGTAGAGTTCCATTGCTTCGATACAAGCTTGAACTTGAGCAAGGTTTTCACATCAAGTTTTTCCAGAATATGCTCTATCACATCGTGAGGTAACGGTTCCGTATTTGTCTTTCTCTGCATGATGAATAGAACAGAGAAATTAAAATAAGGTTATTTATCCACAATCACCAAAAAAACAAAAAACAAAACTTTGAGATGACTTGACGAATAGGAAACCAAATATGTGAGAGTTATTAAAATAGATGTCCTAAAAATAAACTATTTTTAATATAAAATTTAATAATACTATAATTAATTAGAATTCAAATCACCATATGAAACAAGTTTGGACTTGAGTTTATGTGCTTTTTACAGGCTTTGAATACTGATATTTTAGATATGAAAGTTGAAATTGTTTGATTGCCTGTTGATGTGATGTTTATTAGGTGAAATTAATTTTATTTGGTTAACTCGATGTGCTTAGCTTGATGTCAACAAGTCGAGTAAGAATTTTAAGGGAAATTTTTGGAAATTTTCACATAACTCGACTTGGCTCCTCGAGTCAACATGTCGAGTCAGAGTCTTAAAGAAATTTTTTTCTGAATTTGTTTTTACATAACTCGACCTGATTGCTCGAGTTAACACGTCGAGTCAGTGCCACTGTGACTAGTTTTGCATTATATATATATATATATATATATATATATATATATATATTTTGGTTTAAATATCAAATTTTATAACATTTTTTTCCGACAGAATATAGCAGAGAAATCAAAATCTACAAACTATACACAAAGAGAATAAGCTGCAAATGCTAAAAAGGAAAAATGACTGTACATTGCGACTTCGACGGTAACGTGCTACCAATGTTGCCACGAGCGACCTAGATCTTAATCTTAGATTAATTATCATCTTGCGACACATATGATTGACATCGGTACAAGCCATGGAAACCCTCAACAACTAAAAGACAACGCCAAGGGCTTAGGGAGGAAGATAATATTGAAGCCACCAAGAAGCCTCTCTGAAGCTCAAACACGAGTCCGCATCAATCAATCATCAATTGTATCCTGATAATCTTATAACTTATAGCAACCCTAATCTTTCTCGTATTCTCTTCTATTGGACTTTTACATTTATATTTTATTGCTAGTGCGAGCCCACATCAATGGATCAACGATTGGATCTTGATAATTTTATAATTTAAAGTAATCCTAATCTTTCTCGTATTCTCTTCTTTTGGGCTTTATTGGTAGTGCGAGCCCGCATAAATTGATCATCAATTAGGTTTGATAATCTTATAATTTATAGTAATCCTAATATTTTTCGTATTCTTTTCTTTTGGGCTTTATTTGTAGTACGTTTAGAAGAGCATAGCATTTCTTTTATTAGTCAATAAACTTTTGTTAATAAAACATAAAGAAGAGCATTTAGAAGAGGTAAATGATTGGTTAATATTCATTCTTCTATGCTTTCAGATAGAGTTTTTCTAGAGCATTAAGTTATTAAGATTTTAAGAAATTTTTTATATAATTAATATATTTGGTTAATATCGTATTATATAAATTTGGGTCGCACTCACAAGAAACTAACAAGTGTCAAAATTATACTTAACAAGATCATGACACGTGTCATAAATAATTCAGATCTTGCAACATGTTAAATTCATAAATACATAAATAAAACTATATCTTGAAAAAAACTAATAATTTGTTAATTTATCTAATCAATAATAATTATTAAAAATCAAAAATAAAACCATATCTTAAAAATATCAAGAATTTGTTAATTTATCTAATCAATAATTAAAATTTTATTATATAAAGCTAGGTTGAACTCACGAGAGCTCGAAACGTGTCAAAATTATAATTAACGAAATTATGTGTCACTCGATAGATGAGATTTTGACACGTGTAAAACTTAAATAATAAAATAGATAATTTTTTACTTTCTATTTTTCTAATATAGGTTACATTTTATTATCTTAATAAAATCTGAACTTTTCTTTTCAAATTTATATATTTATAATTTTATATTATTTAAGCTCTAATATTTTTATCACATGTTTCTAATTATTTGAATTAAAAATGACTATCAAGATCACATGATAAAAATAGATTTTAGATTAAAATCTATGGAAAATTAAATAATAAAATAGATATTTAGACTTTAAAATTTAAACTTTAAAAATAATAAATTAAATTTCCCTTCTCATATTTAGATTTTTTTTAATATTATTTAAGCTCCAATAAGCGTCGGTTGATCGATAAGGTTCTAATAAGTAGAAAAATTATATTATTTTTGTTTTCTTTAATCGAAAAAGAAAAACCAACAAAAAAAAATGTTTATATTTTTTAATTATTATTTTTCCTAAAATATGTTAAATGTTATCTTATTATATAAAGGAAAATGATTCAAAGTTAATAACTTGCCTGATCGTGACACATGTCAATTAAAACGATCAGATTTGAACACATGTTTAATTAATAAAACCATAGATTAACAGGAAAAAAAGAAATTTTAAAAAATGAATACAATCCTAAAAGAAAAAGAAATTCTAATATTTCATCTCTATAGTTATTAAGTAAAAAAAATTGGTTAATTTATATTTTTAGATGTTCATATTATTTTGACTAATATAAAAATATTTCACACGCTTCTAATATTTGAACGTAAGTTAAGTGTCAAATAAATTAATTGGATTAACAGATTAACACATGAATCTATCCTTTTTAATAGATCAAATTAACACATAAATATAATAGTTTCATGAATCAAAGGATTAAATAGATAGACTCATGAACATATAATTGTTTTTTTTGTAATAGCTTATCATCATAAAATAATAATAATAATAATTAATTAACTGTATGAAATTCAATAAATTACATAATCATAATTTTTACAAGAAATTAAAAAATTGATTTCTAGTGAGAAATATGTATTTTGCATATTTTGGAGTGGTTAAAATGCACTCTTTCAAGTGATAGATGTCCCCTTTGTGCTATTATACATGTTTTATTTTCCCTTTGGGTACACAACTACGGAGATCCTAGAAAATTGCTTTCGCCGAAGCTGATTCTCATACTCAAATATGGATCTGGAAAAGGAAAGAAGGCAGTGAGACTTCTGCTGAAGATGGTGGTAGATGGAAATCCGGTGATGGAAAATAAAATAAATCATGGAAACCAAACATCCTTAAGTATAGAGCTAGATATAGGAATAAAAAATCGAGAGATGGTAACTTAAGGGTTGAGTAAGAGGATGTTGTCAGAAAACGCCAAGAGACGAGGAATAACAATGAAATTGCTATATAGTAATTTAACTTACTTTATTCATGTTGAAAAATAAATTTGTGTATATAACCTTCTTTTTATGTATAATCTAATAGTTTCATGAATCAAAGGATTAAATAGATAGACTCATGAACATATAATTGTTATTTTTTGTAATAGCTTATCATCATAAAATAATAATAATAAATTAATTGTATGAAATTCAATAAATTACATAATCACAATTGTTACAAAAAATTAAAAAATAGATTTTTAGTGAGAAATATGTATTTTGCATATTTTGGAGTGGTTTAAATGCACTCCTTTAAGTGATAGATGCCCCCTTTGTGATATTGTACATGTTTTATTTTTCTTTTGGGTACACCACTACGGAGATCCACTTTGAGAAAATTGCTTTCGCCGAAGCTAATTCTCATACTCAAATATAGATCCGGAGAAGGGAAGAAGACGGTGAGATTTATGTTTGAAGCTGAAGATGGTAGTAGATGGAAATCCGGTGACGGAAAAGAAAATAAATCATGGAAACCAAACATCCTTAAGTATAGAGCTAGATATAGGAATAAATAATCAAGAGATGGTGACTTAAGGGTTGAGTAATAGGATGTTGTCGGAAAATGCTAAGAGACGAGGAATAACAATAAAATTGCTATATAGTAATTTAAATTACTTTATTCATGTTAAAAAATAAATGTATGTATATAACCCTCTTTTTTAATGAAGCATGCTTTATACTTTTTTCCCCAAAAAAACTCTAAGATATATTTCATTAACAACAATAATTTGTTAATTTATCTAATCAATAATCAAAATTAAGAAATAAGTTTAAAAAAATCTAAAAACAAAAAAGAAACGAAATAATTTTAAAAGAAAAAAAAAGAAACCAATAATTTGTTAATTTTTCTAATCAATAATTAAAATTAAGAAATAATTTTAAAAAAAACAAGGAAACCAATAATTTATCTAATCAGTAATTAAAATTAAGAAATAATTTTAAAAAGAAAAAATGAAACCAATAATTTGTTAATTTATCTAATCAATAATTAAAATCAATAAATAATTTTAAAAGAAATATAAAACGAAAATAAAACCTAAAACCCTATCTTAAAGAAAAAAGTTAAACAAGAATTTGTTAATTTATCCAATCAATAATTAAAATTAAGAAATAATTTTAAAAGGAAAAAAACCAAAAAATGTTAATTTATCTAATATTATTATATAAACCTAGGTTGGAGAATGAACAAAATTGATTTAGTATAATCCAATCTAATTCATTATTCTAATTGGTTAAGTATTAAATAAAATTTAGGAGATGATCTAATATGAAGAATGTTAGGAATATTAAATGATATTCAAGACCGACTGTTACACAGTTTTGTCGGGTTTATCAACAAGAGTTACATATAATTGACATAAGATAAGAAATTGGTTAAAAATGCATGATATTCTCGGTTTATGAAACGAATAAATAACACCTCTTTTGGAAATGAAAATTGAAGGAAATATTTTCTCCATAGAAGAAAAAAAGTGTGTAAATGATTTCTCCCAAAAGAATAAAGCAAAAATTGTTCTTTCACAAAGAAAATAAGTCCAAAACTAGGCGGAAATACATTTTGAGAGAGTTGCTCATGCGGAGCCAATTCTCATACACTTATCTGGATCTAACTAGAGGAGAGAGCAAGTCGATGAAACTACTGTTGGAGATTGAAAATGATGGTGGATAAGAATCCAACAACGGAAAAGAAAAAAAGCCATGAAAACCAAACATCTTAAGGTATAAGATCCGAGATAAGAATAAAATTGAGAGCTGGTGACAGAAGGGTGGAGCTAGAAAATGTTGTAGGAAAACGCCATGAGACAAGGAATAGTAATAGATTCCACCAAAGTGAAGCTGTGAGAGGGAAAAAACATTATGTTGGGAACCGAGATACGATCTCAACAACAGGATATTAGATTGGAAAATTAAGATCTTGCGAGAACAATATCTCACCTAGATATGAGTGAGAACATAGCCGCTGGTCACTGGATCTTTTTTTACATCTCATACTAGGTTTGGGCGTTAGAGTTGGTTCATGTCTCTCGGGTTTTTGGGTTTAGAGGTCTATGTTCCATTCGGTTTAGTTTGGTTGTATCTGCATTCGAGTCAGATTTAGATACACAAAGTAGAAAACAAATATTAAAAATTGATTAAATTTGAATAAAATTTGGTTAAATTTTCACAAATATAATTTAGAACTTTCAAATATTTTTGCATTTTACGTATGTTGGTTATTTTGATCTAAAAATAATTGATATTTTTTGTTTATAATTGTAAGGTATATAATTGAGTTATATCAAGTTTATATATTATTAATGGTTTTGAATATATAATTGTATTTCGAATATTTCAGGTATTCATTATGTTCTCGGTTTAGTTTGGGTTTGGTTCTTCAGATAGAGAAGTTTAGGATCCTTCCAGGTTTTTGTTGAGTCAGATATGGTTTAGTTTTTTGGTTTCTGATATTTTAAAAATACATATCTCACACGGTGGTTGAAAACAAAAATGACAAGATGGACCAAACTAATGGATGTGGTATATATTTTTAATATGTTAATAAGAAAATTATAATATAGAAATTAATTTATTCATGTAAAATATGTTAATAATCAAACTCTTTTCTCTAACAAATATGATTTCTATTTTTTCTCCTAAATTTATTTTTATAAGATAAATCATTAAGTAGACATATTTACTTTAATAATTAATTTTACTTAAATTTAATTTATTTTAAAACTAAAAAACCCGTCCATCGAGCGGATCCTAATCCAGTATATATATATGGGTATATATATATATATTTGTATTAATGTTTATTTTTATTCTAATAGTAATATGCTGATAAATTATAATTGAATAAATATAAAATAATTCAATATATTGTATATATTTATATTAATAAATTATAATATTATAATTTCTATAATATTATAGAGTTAATAATATATTTCTATTTTATTTTTTTGTATTTTAATTAAAACAATATGCTAACAAATTATAATTTCATAAATATAATTTAAATATTAAAAATTAGGAAAACAAACTTATAGTAAATTTACGTATATATATATAATGTTTTAGAATACGTATAAATAGAATATATAGTTTTAATTGCATATTATTTTTGCTGAGCTTTACTATGATCTTTGCATGGGCTTTGAACCACCATCATCTTTTTGACATATTGAATTTTCATGTTATGTTTATAGCATCAATATTTTTCTAGAGAAAATATGACGTGTGCTTTCCTTTGAACGGATATGGTCTAACGTTTTGTCCATTACTTCCACGTCTTTGCCTCTTAGTCAAATACGAAGGCTCTCTCTCTCCCTTTATAAATTGAATGAACTCTTTGCATGAACTTAAAATCTCTAATCTCAAACTCATCTTCAAATCTTCACACAACCCGAAGAACGAAACAAAACATTTTCTTTACTAGGACCCATTAACTCTTTTTGTCTGATCAAAAACTCTTGTCAGAATCTCATCTCGAATTTGAGTACTTTATATTACAACAAATGGAAGGAGGCTTAGGAACGATGTTGATGAAGGTAGCCTTATTTGCGCTAGTTCAAGCTTTAGTGTATCTCATCCTTTTGAAATCGTCGAGGGTTTTCTCTAAATCAAATTCGTTGAAGAGGGCTTACAGTTTCCGGCCGATGAGATCCGTCAGCTTCCGCCGGATTCTGGCAGCGCTTCAGGATATTCCTGCCGGTGGCGAGATGTCTCCTTCCTCTGAGGGTTCTTCTTCTTGCTCTTCTCTTACTTCTCCAAGTTCTTCTTCGCAAGATCGATGAGGCAGGAACAACAACTACTACATCTTAGGGATATTATATTAGAGGGCGTTATTTGATTTTATATTGATATACGATTTGATTAGTATTCTATTTAGATATGTTTCATCTCGTTTTTATTTTACTTTGTTCGTTATATTGATCTATGTATGTTAAAATTATCATAGGAAGGTTATCTACTATTTATTGACCCATCACATATCGTTTCATGTGTAAATTTGTCAAGCCGCACGTCGTTTTGCCTCATTTTCCCTCAAATTTATTTCATGCGCTTGGAGTAATCTTCAATTACTAATTTGATGTTTGCCTTTGTCAACCCCAACGACAGCGTTTAAATAAATTGCAATTTATTTTAAGGTCTGGCCCATAATATTTGATTATAATTCTTTTATTAAACGAAATTATTTAATAGCATGTTAGAAGAGAAGAAACTGAGATGTAGGGAAAGTTATTCTTGTCAAAAAAAAAACATTGTTTTAAACATTTGTACCATGAAAAATATAGACACTGATGTGATATATTTGTCTTTTAAGGACTTTTCAACATTCAAATAAAAATAGTATTGACTTGCACTTGAGGGGGAACTTGAGGGTAGAGGCTAACGGATAGATTATTTATAATTTTATTGTATGAGAGTATATAAGTAGTTAGTGAGATTTTGTACTTAAAAAATCCTTGTTCTAGCATTATCTTGGGCTCAATTTCAGATATATGTTGGATTTTAAGTGGTATCTATAGAGTTTTAAATGTGTAGGTTGATGATCACTTTGTCGCCTTGCCTTGTCGGTCTCTCACAAGACAGAACTGCAAAGTAGATACATGTCTTCCGAAGTTCGGTTAAAGAAACAAAGCTATGCCAACCAAAAAAGTGTTGAAAACCTCACATGTATCAGTTATTACAATAGAGTAAACCTATACATTTTTTCTTATTAGATATATGTTCATAGATTAGTTTTTAAATATATTGTTTAACTAAAGGTATACTAAATTTAATTACTAACTTTTTCTCCAAGCATTAGTACATGATATCATAATACTATAAATTAAATTTCCTATTTAGAAATATAAAATATAAAAATTATTAAATGTATTTTGTTAAAAAAAACTAGAAATGTGATATGGAATAACTTTATTGTAAGAAAATTATTAAAATATAAGGAACACAATCTTGCATATATATATATATCCAGAGATATTTTTCTCAAATATCAGATTTTCTTTTTTGATAAAGATAAAACAAATTGCAAATATCAGATTTTACTCCACATGTTTGTATTGTTATTGTTATTGTTATTCATTTTCATATTCATAACCAATATCTATACATAGATATTTTACCAATTAAGCTTTATACTTATGTTTACTATAAATTGCAATCTCCCACATCATTTCTTACAAGTCAATTCCAATATCAATAGCTGAATTTGTTTTCTCTAAATTCTTTCGCTTAACAAAAAAAAATGAAGAGCTCTATGCAGTTAATCTCTACACTCTTCTTCTTAATCATACTTTTCATCACACCAGGTACACAAATCTAGTGATGAATGCAACAATTTCTATAATAACTAATTAGGCTTTACACAACATTAAGCGTTGGAAGCAATAAAAAGATATTGGTTATAACTTATAACAACAATGCTTTTTGTCATTTAATCGTCATAAATTTGAATTCTTATTGAATGAAAACATACATATATATATATATATATTATATTTATATAGGTATGAAGATGGTTGAAGGACAACAATTGTGTGAAACCAAAAGCACAAACTATAGGGGACTGTGTTTGAGATGGAGAAATTGCAAACGCGTATGTATGAGTGAAGGTTTCCCTGATGGTCGATGCAGAGGATTATTCGACAACAAATGCATTTGCAGGAAGCCTTGTGCTCTTTCTACATAAACTAATTTATGAATAACTAGTTATAGACATTGACTAACTAATCAAATATGAAATATCTCTTTCTGAAAGTTAATAAATTGCAGAGTCCAAGTCCTGTATTAATTTAAACTCTTTTCTAAGATATGGCTACTACTAATAGGTTTGATCAATATCGCTTGTGCATTTGTTTTTTATCGAATTTAAGATATTATATTTTAAACACAAAGATCTAAATGATCAAATATATCTTAGACTGATTTTTTTTTAATAAACAAGAAAAGTAATTATCTTAGATTGATTTTATTCATAAATGAGAAAAGTAATAGGACTGAAAAAGGTTGGTCATGTAGAAATTCTGAGTTCCTATACAGTGCTGTTTGCGTATACAGAGAAGAAACATCGAGAAACTCTACAGTCTTCTTGTTTGCGACATAGTTGGAGCAGCACATAGAATCTTACAAGATATGAAACTCAATTATCATTGTTGGTGTATTCCAGGAACTTCACCAACCTGTAAAGAGAAAAATAACAAGATGGATCACGTTTTAAACAAAACGCAGAGCACACTTAAAGTATCAATGTATCAAAGATTCTGTTACTGAGATCAAGTGTTAAAAACCCTTGAATCAAAACTAAGTTTCAGCAGCACTTTGTTTTAACAATGTCTATATCATTTTTCGAGAGGGTAACATATCGAAAAACAATAGAGTTATAGAACAAATCAGACATGTAGTTGGTCCAATGCTTAATTATTTGTAAACATTAATTGATTGTGTCGATTTTGGTTAATGATAAACAATGGTTTAAGGAACTTACATCAGTGGTACTTAGCCACCGATGTGTATCATTGGTCTATTAGCTGTCTTGGCAATGTCAAGCATTCCAGCGTGAGCAGCTTTCTTCCTCTTCACCTGAAACACATTGTGAATCTTAAGTCTCAAACACATAAAGAAAACAGAAGAAAGCTTATATGAGGATTGGTAAAAAATCAGATGGAAGCAACTTAATACATACAGCAGCGCCTATAATTTCCCTTAGCCCCTCGTCATCAGCACCAGACCTGAGAGGATCTCTCAAACTAACCTGTTTACAAAAGAATCATCACGCGAAACAAAATGAT
Organism: Cardamine occulta; assembly: GCA_028015245.1. NCBI lineage: Eukaryota > Viridiplantae > Streptophyta > Magnoliopsida > Brassicales > Brassicaceae > Cardamine > Cardamine occulta. The sequence continues at coordinate 16,752,660 of CM051374.1, forward strand.
CGTCACTTTTAACATTATTGAGAAGCACATTTGTAGATGTTCTTAGCCACTTGAATCAACAATTACTGACTTTAAGCCACAAAATTTTTTTGGGAATTCAATTTACCTCTGAAGGACCAAACAAGCAAACTTTGAAGTTCCCATCTGCAAGAAGTCTTAATCTATTGCAGCCAGAACAGAAGTGTTCTGTCATGGATGTGATGAAAGATACAGTACCACAATGGCCATCGATCGTAAAGTTCTTAGCTGTTTCAGTCGGGTGATCTTGGATACGTTTTATACTCGGAAAGCCCTTTACCTGTTACCATAACAACTGAAACCAATCATGAAAATGTTCAAGCAAAGGTTGACTAATCTCAAAAATGCTAAACAAACATTGAGAGAATTCTACCTTACCACTTTATCCATCACTTCTGCATAAGGCACAAGTTTCTTCACATTCCAAACATTTCCATCAAATGGCATAAACTCGATGAACCGGACATTGATTGGCTTGTCCCGTGTCAACTCCACAAAATCACAAATCTCATCATCATTCAATCCCCTCATCACAACACAATTCACCTATAAAGACCAATGACAACATACAAAAACTCACGAGCATCAAAGATCGTTCTGCTGCAACCAAACCAAAAAGAAACGAGGAGGGATTATTAATATATACCTTCACAGGATTGTATCCAAGCTCAATAGCAGTATCAATCGATTTCATAACCCTCTCGTGCCCTTTACGCCTAGTCAAAAACTCAAACTTTGCTGGTACAAGAGTATCCAAGCTGATATTAATCGAATCAAGGCCACATTCTTTAAGCTTCGGTAGCTTTTTGGCAAGAGTGATACCATTGGTAGTAATAGCCAAATTCTTCAAACCTTTTAAGTTAGACAACTGCAGACAAATCTCTTCAATATCTTTCCTAACCGTAGGCTCACCACCAGTCAACCGAATCTTGTTAACCCCAGAAGAAACAAAGAGACCAGCCAACCTAACAATCTCAGACTGTGACAACAACTGAGGCTTAGGAGTAAGTTCCACACCTTCAGAAGGCATACAATACTGACACCGAAGATTACACCTTTCTGTCAAAGAGATCCTCAAGTAGGTATGTAACCGACCAAATGAATCAATCAACATGTCAGAGACAGGATTGTCTTTGGTCTGATCAACTTGAGCTGCATTACTGCTGCTCAATGAACGCTCACTAGTAGTAGTAATGGTTCTTGTTACTGAGCCAACCTGTTGAAGAATCACAAGATGGGAAGAGACAACAATCAATTAAGTTCTCTGATACAAAACCACATAGGCGCGCAGATATTGAATTCAAGACTAAAAGTTAAATCAACATTCATCAGCTCTTAATCCTTGAGAAATCCACAACCTTTTCACATATTATATAATTCATTTCAATCAAGGAACCAACTTGAATGGAGAAATCGAAACCCACTAAGAAAGTGTAGCAGAAGAGATGATTAAGCAGAGGAAATAGGGAAAAAGTTGGAAAATTTACCAAGAGAAAGTTGAAATTCTTGAAACCCAAGTGGCAATCACTGAGTTTAGAAAAGCACCTCCTCATCGTTAACACTAAGGAGAAAGGATCGAATGAGAATTCCTGAGGAAATGAAAGGGAGAGAAAGAGATGACCTTTGGTAGACAGAGAGAGTATTATTATTGTTGAAAAAATGAAGGAGAGAGATTTGACTTTTGACTTTGAAACAAAAACATGAGAAACTGTTTCGTCTTTTCCGAAGACACCTACCGATAAACATCAAACCAACTTTAATTGGAAAATTTGAATGGTACGAGTATTGGATGTGAAAATTCAGATCTGGATCGGATATGCACTAGCGACCAACACCAACCATTACTAAAATGTCTTTTTTTTTTGGTTGAATTACTGAAATTATATAACTGTCCAATTTGTAATTGTATTTAATTTAAACTAAATATTTAATTTAATTACTATGTTAAAAAACGATAAATGTTAGGATAAAAATCTTAATAACAGTGATTATTATATGCTGCAGACAACATATATTATTAAAATAAAATATTAAAAAGTTTTAAATTATTATTAAAACTGTGAATTATGTAACAAACACAACCATTGGAAAATATGTTTTTTTCTTCTAATGACAAATAACAAGTGTCATTAGCTTTCTTTGATTTACATGCAAATATGATAAAAAAAATGATTAGTCAACGAATTTTTATAGAAAAAATTGATTACTTGTAGAATTTTGATTAATATTACACATACTGACATACACATATTGGTTACACAATTTATTTATATTGAAAACTGATTAAAAGTATTTTAGTTACATTAGAATTTAAATATTTCATAAATTATAAAAGTTTAAAATAAAAAGTTATTATATAATTTGTTATAAAATGAAAAAAACTATATTAACATTTATTTCTTTGACTAGTAGTCTAGTAATTATTATTGTAAGATAGATATGTAAGAAACACAATCTCGTATGTTTATTTGCAGCTATTTTTCATATGGGATAGTGACATCGTATAATCTTTTACCAAAAATGATTATAAAGCTTTATACACATGTTTACTATATAAAATGCGACATTCTCACACTAAATTTAACAAGTTGATTACAAGTTGAAAAAAACTATATTAACATTTATTTCTTTGACTAGTAGTCTTTATCACATTATGAAAAACTACTTTATGCAGTTAATCTCAACACTTGTCTTCTTAATCATACTTATCGCCGGATCAGGTATACAAGTCTATTTTATCACAATATTACCTTTTTTTTTATATAAAGCACATTATGACTTAGTTATATCAAAATATATAAAACATTTGATATACGCTTATATTTTAGTTCCCTTGTTTAATACATTGGTTAAAATGCATCTACTAATAAATATGATTTTTAACACTACAAATATTCTCCCAGTTTGAAGTGGATTTTTTGTAGCTATGAAAGTTGGTAAAATTTTACAAAGAAAATCATTTTACATAACTTTCATAATTTATAGCAAATACACTAAAAATAGAATTTTGCATATAGTTCTAATTTACTAACATACTATAATACTATTGTTTATATTTATGGTCATGATCAAATAAGAATTCTTATTGAATAAAAAATATATATTATATTACTGATATAAAAAGGTTAATGGACAAGAAGAACAAATGTGTGAAACAAGAAGCTTGACTTTTAAAGGAATGTGTCTGAAATGGAGGAATTGTAAGCAAATATGCATAAGAGCATCTCCAATTGTGCTCTATTTTTAGAGATTTTTCTATTTTTAGAACAAAATCTTCTCCAATGGTACTTTATATATTCTTTTAAAAATAGAGAAATGAACAGTATTTCTCTAAATTTAAAGAAACACTATTTATTTCTCTATTTTTAGAGAAATATTTTTTTATTTACAATATGATCTTTTAATTTTATATATGTATTTATTTTATACCTAAACAATATTATATGTTCATTTGTGTACTTATATACAACTATATTTAAATTTTTGTTATCTCATTATTATAACATGCAACAAAAATTTATATTAAATTAAAAATACAAATTATATGAGAGATGATAAATTAAAAAAAAATATGAGTGTGTCAAATTTGTGAAATTGGAAAGTAAAGGAGTTTGATATAAATTAGTTAATAGAATAAAAATATTATATTTTTAAATACTATTTAAAAAATGAAAGTAGAGGCAACCATTGAAGCAAACCCTTCCTCTATTTTTGAAGATCTCTATTTATAGAGGAAAAAATAGAATCAACCAATGGAGATGGTCTAAGTGAAGGTTTCTGTGACGGTTGCTGTCAAGGATTCATTTGTAGGAAGCCTTGTTTTGCTCCTCTTAATTAAATTTTATTTTTGTTTCTTAATATTTTGATTTTAAATTTAAAATAATAACACAATTCATTATGTGTTATTAAAGTTATATTTTTCTTATTATGCAAGTTGATAAAATAAAAATAGGAGTCATGTACTCATGGGCAGTCTAGTATATTTAGAGACTTTGTCCCAAAAATAAAATTTGAGCATTTTTCTTCATATATATATATATATATTTTTTTTTTTTTAAACAATTTGGGTCCTAAATTCATCCTAATTTTTTTCGTTTGCTCCATTTGTTCATGCTCAAATCCGCTATGGTGGCTAGCTCTCATTAATCTTGCATGTAATTTATTTTTATTGAATAAATATAAAAAAAATTCAAACTCTCAAAAATCTAAATTACAAATATATTCACTTATATTTTATGTAAACCAAAAATTTTGGCATATGGATTTCTCCCTTTTTATTTAAAATTATTAAAGTAAATGCATGTTGATGAAAAAACATATAAAGATCATTAAATCGAAAATAGTAGTAAATAAGGACCCAGCATCTTCTAAAGTTTAAAGCATAATAAGAACGTTGGAATATGGGAGATAACATGTCGTGGACGTTCTTGATTGGTGAGATGCACCAAAACGTAATAATTTAGCAATAAAAAACATTGGCGCCTGTCTTGTTCACGTTGCTTTTCCAATCTTTATCTCCAAATCTCTCTCTATCTGGGTCTCCTTTGGGGAAGATGACAATTTCTACTTCCACCGCATCTTATTGCTTCTCCTTGAAGCTGTCTTAGATTTTGATCCTCCACTTCTCTTTAATTTTTTCAGGTGATCACTAATCTCTGCGTTACTAATTCGAATCCGATTCCAATGTTAAAATTTTCACTGAACACTTTTTTTTTTAAGTGAGATCATAAATTCCTTTTCTATGGTTTTATCTGAGTTATTTAAAAATGGTATCAATTGTCGAATTTATGTTTTTTTTTTTTTTTTTTTCTGGTTAATTTTGTCGATACTCCCAAAGCTGAAGCATTGATACTTCTAAAAATCAGGATTTGTAGTTGTGTATCAAGTTTCTGGGCAATTAGGTTTGGTGATAATTTGATAAAGTTTATGCTTTAGTACTTTACACATCTTCTACTACTTTTTTGTCTGAGTATGGTCGAATCCTTTTTCTTTTAACTAAAATGTAGTAACTTTTAGCATTTATATCCCCTTTTCGATTTGTATCAATTCATTACGAATGAAACTCATCTTACCTTCGTATTGTTAATTTGATTGCATTCTCAGTCTTTTCTTTTTCAAGGGCTTATGATTTTGCTCTTTTTTGCAGTTCATATAGTTGTCAAAATTTGTGCTTGATTTGACAAATACTTCAATTATATTTGGTTCTATCTTTAGTTGGTTTTTAAGGAGAATTTAGAAGATGTCTCAAAGGAGAGGAGCTGAACCGTCTCCGCCCCAGAGGCGGATTTTGCGGACTCAAACTGCTGGTAATCTCGGTGAGGCTATGCTGGATAGTGAAGTGGTGCCATCGTCTCTTGTGGAGATTGCTCCTATCCTTCGTGTAGCTAATGAAGTAGAAGCTAGTAATCCGCGTGTTGCTTACTTATGTGAGTTGAAACAATGAAGTTTTTTTTGCCTGATGATGTGATTTGCTTATCTTGAATAATCTTTTGACAAAATCTGTTGATGCTTCTCTATCAGGTCGGTTTTATGCGTTTGAGAAGGCTCACAGGCTTGATCCTACATCAAGTGGACGTGGTGTGCGACAGTTTAAGACTGCGCTTCTTCAACGGTTAGAACGGGTGAATATCATCACTTTCATTTGCTCAGCTTGAGTTTTTTCATCTTCATGCCATTGTCTTCAGCTTGAGTTTGTCTTAAACTTGTGCAGGAGAATGAAACAACTCTTGCAGGAAGGCAGAAGAGTGATGCACGTGAAATGCAAAGTTTCTATCAACACTACTACAAGAAATATATCCAAGCTTTGCAAAACGCTGCTGACAAAGCTGACCGGTTTGTGTTTGATTTGTTTCAGATCCCTGTTTTATCTAAATTGCATGTCTTTCTGTGTGTTTTAATTTCATAATACAATTTTTTTTTACTTGTAGTGCTCAACTAACAAAAGCTTATCAAACTGCTGCTGTTCTCTTTGAAGTCTTGAAAGCTGTTAATCAGACAGAAGATGTGGAAGTCGCTGATGAGGTAAAGATTATATCTTGTAGTGTTTAAATCTCTTGGAAACATCTTGATATTCTTATGAACTGGGTTACCAAATTATTGGCTCACTTCTTTCTGTTTATCATTTTTCTTGTTGGTAGATTTTGGAAGCTCACACAAAGGTGGAAGAAAAAAGCCAAATATACGTGCCTTACAACATTCTTCCCCTTGATCCTGATAGTCAAAATCAGGCTATAATGAGATTTCCTGAGGTTAACCAAACATTCCACAAGCTGTTTCGATTTTATGTTTAATTGTCTTTTTGGACAGAAAATAAATATTTGCCCACTGTTCTGCAGATACAAGCTACAGTAGTTGCACTTCGTAACACTAGGGGCTTACCATGGCCAGCAGGTCACAAGAAGAAACTAGATGAAGACATGTTAGACTGGCTTCAAACTATGTTTGGTTTTCAGGTGATGCTAGTGAATATCCTGTTTTGGTTTAGTTGATTGAGAATTTCTCCCTGTGCTAATTGTGATCCAAACCTTTAAAATGGCAGAAAGATAATGTTTCGAATCAGAGAGAGCACTTGATTTTGTTACTTGCTAATGTCCACATTCGACAGTTCCCGAGACCTGACCAACAACCAAGGGTATATATTCTTTTGAACTTGGATATGATGTTTTCTTGCTCATGTAGTCCTCTGTATCTTAACTAATGGCCATTTTTACAATTTCTGCCTTTAGTTGGATGATCGCGCATTGACTATAGTGATGAAGAAACTTTTCAAAAACTACAAAAAATGGTGCAAGTATTTGGGTCGGAAAAGCAGCCTTTGGTGAGGCTTCTTCTTGTAACACCTCATTTTGAGACTTTATTTTTTTTTCCTTCCTTAAGAATATAGAAACAGATGTAGTACCATACGTTGGATATTATACGCCTTGTGCTTAGTTGAATCTCTCTCTTTTTCACATTTGTAGGTTACCGACGATTCAACAAGAGGTTCAGCAGCGGAAACTGCTATACATGGGACTCTATCTTTTAATATGGGGAGAAGCTGCAAATCTGAGATTCATGCCAGAATGCCTTTGCTATATCTATCACCATGTATGTAAAAAATCAGTCTCCCCTTTATGTCTTAAGTAACAATGTGTGTAAGCTTTTTTATTTCTTGGTGACATTTAGAACTTAGTAATGCATATTTCTATTTACATTAGGAGTTTTGTTTCCTACTTGTGTCTAAATCCGAGTGTAATTTAGTTATCTGTATTTGTTCAGATGGCTTTCGAGTTGTATGGTATGTTGGCTGGGAGTGTTAGTCCAACGACAGGGGAGCATGTAAAGCCGGTTTATGGTGGTGAAGATGAAGCTTTCCTGCAGAAAGTAGTGACTCCTATATACAAGACAATAGCAAAGGTTGGTTGTTTTGTTTTTTTAGTCTTGACCCTTTTGTCTTCTTTAGCTTTCCTATCCATCTTCGTATTTTTGTACTATAGGAAGCAAAGAGAAGTAGAGGAGGAAAGTCGAAGCATTCTGAGTGGAGAAACTATGACGACTTGAATGAATATTTTTGGTACAATGCTGATGATCATCTTATAGCCTACTAGAATGACAAGTCTTTTACAGATATCTTCATGATTGGATCGCCATGTCTTTTAATTTGTAGGTCAATTCGGTGCTTTCGGTTAGGGTGGCCTATGCGAGCTGATGCTGATTTCTTTTGTCAGACAGCTGAAGAACGTCGTAGTGAGGTATGGGTAGAAGAAACTAATTAATGGGTCTTGTGTTTTTAATGTCTGTTTACAATACAGTTTGCAACTTCTTGTCTTATGGAACATAAGTTTATTAACTAAGTGTTTAATATCAAACTATCTACAAGCGTAAACTGTTCATAGTTCATTAAGTCTTGAAAACATTAGATATATAGAAGTGTTCCATTTAATTTCCTCAAGTTTTTTTTTGTATCTAGAACTTCATAGTTGATGTTCACAATGCTGCAGAATAAACCAAAAACTGGAGATCAATGGATGGGCAAAGTCAATTTTGTCGAGATACGTTCCTTCTGGCATATATTTAGAAGTTTTGATAGAATGTGGAGTTTCTATATCCTGTGTTTGCAGGTACGACTAGTTTTTATTAAATTCAATCTCCAAACTTGTATTTTCTTGACCTGTCATGTAATTTTATGAATTTCTATCTTTTTAGGCAATGATTATAATTGCTTGGAATGGATCTGGGGATTTAACGGGCATCTTTCAAGGTGATGTCTTCCAAAAGGTTCTGAGCATCTTCATTACGGCAGCCATATTAAAACTTGCACAAGGTGATGATTCGTCAACTTATACCACTTTCTTGTGGTTCACTAATACATTTACACGTGTTCAGTTTTTTTTTTTCTTTTTTTTTCATCCCAATCATAGCTATGTACCTTATACATTTCTTTCTTGCTTTGCTCTTTGCATTGATTATTTTTAAACCACTTTCATATTTCTGTAAGAAAAAATATTGTCATATGGTTTTTCCAATTTGTTTCCATGTTGTAAATGAAGGGAAATTGATAATTTCTTTCGATTCTCTGAATGTTTGCAACTTTCAGCTGTCCTTGATATAGCTCTAAGTTGGAAATCCAGACATAGTATGTCATTCCATGTGAAGCTCAGATTCATCTTCAAGGCAATTGTAGCTGCAGCATGGGTTGTACTCATGCCACTAACTTACGCATACAGCTGGAGGACCCCTTCTGGTTTTTCGCAGACCATAAAGAACTGGTTTGGGGGACACCAAAATTCCTCACCTTCCTTTTTCATTATGGTCATTCTAATCTACTTATCCCCAAATATGCTCTCTACGTTGCTCTTCGTTTTCCCATTCATCCGACGTTATCTTGAAAGGTCTGACTTTAAAATAGTGATGCTGATGATGTGGTGGTCTCAGGTATTTATCCATATATCTTTATCTTAATAATTCGCCAGTCCATGAATGCTAATTGAGACGGTGACTAATCTTTATTCTTGGTGATTCAGCCGAGATTGTACATCGGGAGGGGTATGCATGAGAGTGCATGGTCACTTTTCAAGTAAGAGTGTAAAACTTGCATACTAGGTTTGAAAATTTGGTTGGTCTTACCACACTACTTAACGATGTCTCGTGTATCTAGGTACACGATGTTCTGGGTTGTCCTTCTAATATCAAAGCTTGCATTCAGTTTTTATGCAGAGGTATAACAATTCTATCTTCAGTGTATTGTTTGGTAGTATAACAAGAGCAATATCTAACGAGACTTGAAAGCTTAAGACATTCTTCACTAACAGCCATTGAGAAGTTCTAGTGACATTGTTATATGTCCATAAATATACATGTTTCTCATACTTTCCATCTTCAAAGCAGATTAAGCCTCTTGTTAAACCAACCAAAGATATTATGCGAGTCCATATATCAGTCTACCGCTGGCACGAGTTTTTCCCTCACGGTAATGTTTAACAGCTTGTAGGTATTAGCTCATTGCATAATGAATTTTTACTGAATAATCAAGTTGTTTATTCTTTTATTTTTTTTTCAGCTAAAAATAATATGGGTGTGGTGATCGCTCTTTGGTCACCTGTTATTCTTGTGAGTTGGCACATCTTTCATTGCCATATGCTTCCTTTTTATGCTCTCCCTTAGCCATATTAACTTTCATATGCAGGTTTATTTCATGGACACTCAAATATGGTATGCAATAGTATCAACTCTGGTTGGAGGTTTAAATGGAGCTTTTCGACGTCTTGGAGAGGTTCATACTTTCTTTCCTTACAATTTAAAAAAAAATTCAAACTTAATTATTTCATGATGAAGTGGCATGCTCTAACTTCTTGAGTCTCCCAGCAAGATAATGTCTCAAAAGAAGTTTATTTCATTTGCAGATCAGAACACTGGGAATGTTGAGGTCTAGATTTCAGTCCTTACCAGGGGCCTTTAATGCTTGCTTGGTTCCAAATGAGAAGAGCGAAACTGCAAAGAAAAGGGGTATTAAGGCGACCTTCTCTCGCAAGTTCGATCTGGTCTGATCACTTCTCTTATACCAGTAAATGAAACATATGACACTAACCACTAGTTTAGTAAATATATGTTTGTTCTCTCAATCATTTCTTTTTGGATGGTGCTCCATTTGAAGTTGTGTTATATTTTGGCAATTACAGATTCCATCTAGTAAAGATAAGGAGGCCGCACGATTTGCTCAGATGTGGAACAAAATAATCAGTAGTTTCCGAGAGGAGGATTTGATTAGCAATAGGTTGAGTGTGCCTCTGAATTTTCCTCCTTATTTCAATCTTGATTGCTAAATCCTTTTATCTGGAGAAGAGTGTAGTGATAACATTCATTAGTATGCAGGGAAATGGAACTCCTGCTTGTGCCATATTGGGCTGACCCTGATCTTGATCTTATCCGTTGGCCACCTTTTCTACTGGCTAGTAAGGTGAGTATTTATCTTGGTCTTATATATGATCTTATGTTGGCTTTGTGTTGTTAGTTTGATTATTCATGGTTGAATGTGGCAGATCCCAATAGCTTTGGATATGGCAAAAGATAGCAATGGAAAAGATCGTGAACTGAAAAAGAGACTGGGTGTGGACAGTTATATGACTTGTGCAGTTAGAGAGTGCTACGCCTCTTTTAAAAATCTCATAAACTATTTGGTTGTTGGAGAACGAGAAGGACAGTAAGTTTTAGGGGATTCCTTACAAATTTACTTAGGAAAATACATTTCACTTTCCTAACTTTTTTGTCTTGTGCAGGGTCATAAACGAAATTTTCTCCAAGATTGATGAACATATAGAGAAAGAAACACTGATAATGGAATTGAACTTGAGTGCTCTTCCTGATCTGTATGGTCAGTTTGTTCGACTAATTGAATATTTGGTAAGTCTTGTAGTCTCATCATGTTGAGCACCTCTGCAACTTTTTCATGGATTCAAGAAAATAACTTAACTGAGTTTACTTGCAACAGATGCAAAACAAAGAGGAGGACAAGGACCAGATTGTTATTGTCTTGCTGAACATGTTAGAAGTGGTAACAAGAGACATAATGGAGGAAGAGGTCCCAAGGTTAGATCATTTGCGTTAGGCTTTCTACTGAATGGTTTGATCAATGTTGTTTGGAGCACACTCATTTAGAGTTTTCTTTCCATAGTTTGCTAGAGACAGCCCAAAATGGAACTTATGTCAAGTATGATGTAATGACCCCTCTTCATCAACAGCGCAAATATTTCAGCCAACTTCGATTCCCAGTGTACTCTCAAACAGAAGCCTGGAAAGAAAAAGCAAGCTTCTTCCTTAAAATTCACCTATTTACTTCGTTACTTCACTAGTTAACTGCATATGATCTCTTTTGCCTGAGAACCTTCTAAGTTATCTATCTTCTTTCCTTTTTTTTCGTTGTGCAGATCAAGAGGCTTCATCTTTTACTTACTGTCAAAGAGTCAGCTATGGATGTGCCGTCGAACTTGGAAGCTCGAAGGCGTCTTACTTTCTTTTCAAATTCATTATTCATGGAAATGCCTGATGCACCCAAAATCCGCAACATGCTTTCCTTTTCGTAGGTTTCCATTCACTTTCAACTTAATTTTTGGTCATATTTTGCATGTCCATGTATGAATGTATGTTCTTCATTGAGAAAGAACCTCCATTTCAGTTTTATGATAAATCTTTCTATTTCCATCTTAGTGAAGAAGTACAGATACCAATAGCCATACAACATCTTATTGTCTCTGCTTTTTTCTTTTCCATAGGGTCTTAACACCATATTATTCAGAGGATGTTCTTTTCTCCATTTTTGGTTTGGAGAAGCAAAATGAAGATGGTGTCTCTATTCTCTTTTACTTGCAGAAGATCTTTCCAGGTATCATGTTTTCTTGTTACCAAATGGTCACTACAATTGTGCGCTGTATTTTAGTTCTGTCAACTGAGTCGGTGGCTTATCTCAGATGAATGGACAAACTTTTTGGAACGAGTTAAATGTGGCAGCGAAGAAGAACTCAGAGCAAGAGAAGAGTTAGAAGAAGAGCTTCGTCTATGGGCATCTTACAGAGGCCAAACACTGACCAAAACTGGTATGTGGCTTTTCACTTCACATTTTAGCTGTCGGATATTTTGTTTTGCTATACATGTTGTGCCTGATTTTTCTGATTTTGATCACCAGTGCGAGGCATGATGTATTATCGAAAGGCTTTGGAGCTTCAGGCCTTCCTTGATATGGCAAAGGATGAAGGTTCCTTGCAAATCATTTTCTATGATTATCTTTAATTCATAGAAACTGTGAAAACATCCCTAAAACTGCTTTTGTTTTGTTTAAGAATTAATGAAAGGGTACAAGGCTCTGGAGTTAACTAGTGAAGATGCATCAAAGAGTGGAAAGTCACTTTGGGCTCAGTGTCAAGCACTTGCTGACATGAAATTCACCTTTGTGGTTTCATGCCAACAATACAGTATTCAGAAAAGATCTGGTGACCAACGTGCTAAAGACATATTGAGGCTTATGACTACGTACGACTTCTTGCTTCATAATTTTTTGACTGAGCTGTTATGTCTTTCTCAGATACATAAAAGTTAAGCTTAATATTTATCTGTGGCAGGTACCCATCTCTACGTGTTGCTTATATCGATGAGGTTGAACAAACACATAAAGACAGCTATAAAGGGGCAGATGAGAAAATTTATTACTCAGCCCTTGTCAAAGCTGCTCCGCAGACCAAATCTATGGATTCTTCTCAATCTGTGCAAACACTAGACCAGGTATAAAAATTCAAGATAATTCTATGAAAACTGACTAAAACACCTTAAAATTTGTTGCTCAATAATTTCTGTAAGTGAGGCCCTAGAGTATTAGCTTATGAGGTGTTTTTCAATCTATTTTCTTTTGTGTCTGTGTGTGTGTTTTGTTCTCCTTTTCTCATACTCATGCGATTATATTTCTTCTTATAGGTCATATATAGAATTAAGCTACCAGGACCTGCAATACTAGGAGAAGGAAAGCCGGAGAATCAGAACCATTCTATTATTTTTACTCGTGGAGAAGGGTTACAGACAATAGACATGAACCAGGTGCGCCTAGCAATTTTCATTTTGTCTGGCCTGAGTATCCTAGTTAATCTCATTACGCTTGTAGTTGTAAAAATTTAATGTAAACATTCTATAAACAGGATAATTACATGGAGGAAGCTTTCAAAATGAGGAACTTGCTGCAAGAATTTCTTGAAAAGCATGGAGGTGTAAGAACCCCTACAATACTTGGACTTAGAGAGCATATTTTCACTGGAAGGTATCACAGTATGATCTTGTATTGCTATTTAGACAATCAATTTGGCCTTCGTGCACAAAATGATTTCCTACTTGTCTCGTTTCTTGTGGCAGTGTTTCTTCTCTTGCATGGTTTATGTCCAATCAAGAAAACAGTTTTGTTACTATTGGGCAGAGGGTGCTAGCTAGCCCCTTGAAGTAAGTTTTTTTTTTTTTTTATCCCGTTCTGGAATTTTATGAAGAGAGACCTGGATTTGTAACTTTTGTTTCGACTCCTCCAGGGTACGATTCCATTACGGCCATCCAGATGTTTTTGATCGACTGTTTCATCTTACCAGAGGTGGTGTCTGTAAAGCTTCTAAAGTTATCAATCTAAGTGAAGACATATTTGCAGGCACTTTCTTCAAAACTTTTTCTCTGGTGACATATTATGATCTGGTGACATATGGTTTTCTTATACCTTTGCTGTTTTCAGGTTTCAACTCTACTCTTCGTGAAGGAAATGTGACTCATCATGAATACATACAAGTTGGTAAAGGCAGAGATGTGGGACTCAACCAGATTTCAATGTTTGAGGCAAAGATAGCTAACGGAAACGGGGAGCAAACTCTAAGCCGTGACCTTTATAGGCTGGGGCACCGATTTGATTTCTTCCGAATGCTTTCTTGTTATTTTACTACCATTGGGTTTTATTTCAGTACAATGGTAAGTCAAAATATATATATTTTTTGTTTTTTCATCTTATCTCACAACCAGTATGATATTGGGAAGTTGATCTCAATCTGAAACATTATCCATGTCTTTCTTACAGTTAACCGTGCTTACGGTCTATGTATTTCTATATGGCCGGCTGTATCTTGTTCTTAGTGGTCTTGAAGAAGGATTGAGCAACCAGAAAGCTTTTCGTTCCAACATGCCTCTTCAAGCAGCACTTGCTTCTCAATCATTTGTGCAGATTGGTTTCTTAATGGCCTTACCTATGATGATGGAGATAGGCCTTGAGAGGGGATTCCATAACGCCTTAATTGATTTTGTACTGATGCAGTTACAACTCGCCTCCGTGTTTTTCACTTTCCAACTCGGAACAAAAACTCATTACTACGGTAGAACATTGTTTCATGGAGGAGCGGAATACAGAGGCACTGGACGTGGTTTTGTGGTGTTCCACGCCAAGTTTGCTGAGAACTACAGGTTTTACTCACGCAGCCATTTCGTGAAGGGTATTGAGTTGATGATTCTCCTGCTCGTGTATCAGATATTTGGCCATGCCTATAGAGGGGTAGTTACATATATTCTGATTACTGTTTCGATATGGTTTATGGTGGTGACTTGGCTGTTCGCTCCTTTCTTGTTCAATCCCTCTGGTTTTGAGTGGCAAAAGATTGTAGATGATTGGACAGATTGGAATAAATGGATATATAACCGAGGGGGAATTGGTGTTCCTCCAGAGAAGAGTTGGGAGTCTTGGTGGGAGAAGGAAATAGGACATCTTCGACACTCGGGAAAACGCGGTATCATCCTCGAGATTGTTTTGGCTTTACGCTTCTTCATCTTTCAGTATGGACTCGTGTATCAACTCAGCACTTTTAAACAGCAAAATCAAAGTTTGTGGGTGAGAGAGCTTACTCATCTCATGTTACTCTTCTTATTTACTGAATCTCTTGATTATTGATAAACTGATTCTCGTTGTTTCGCAGATTTATGGAGCTTCATGGTTCGTGATCTTATTCATTTTACTCATTGTGAAGGTATGGTAACCAACTCCATGAACATTCATTCATATTTTGAATTTCTATAGTATAAGATACCGACAATCTTATGCTTGATCAAAGATTGTTTTAAGCTGGATCCAGCGGTTACTAAACTGAATGTAACTGATCACAGGGTTTGGGTGTGGGAAGGCAACGGTTCAGCACAAACTTCCAGCTTCTCTTCAGGATCATCAAGGGTTTTGTGTTCCTCACATTTCTTGGAATTCTCATTACTTTCTTAGCTCTTCGTCTTTTAACACCTAAGGACATATTTCTTTGTATGCTCGCTTTCATGCCAACCGGTTGGGGAATGTTACTTGTAAGTTCTCATTAAACTCCTCCAAAAAGTTTTTATAAGATATCTTTGTGTTTGTCTGGTTTGTGAGATAAGTTGCTATCTGCAATTAATTCAAAACATTTATATTCTTTTCAGATTGCACAAGCTTGTAAGCCTCTTATTCAACGGTTAGGAATCTGGTCATCGGTTAGGACGCTGGCTCGAGGCTATGAGATTCTGATGGGGTTGCTTTTGTTCACTCCGGTAGCGTTCTTGGCTTGGTTCCCGTTCGTGTCTGAGTTTCAAACAAGAATGCTCTTTAACCAAGCATTTAGTAGAGGTTTGCAGATTTCACGTATTCTTGGTGGTCAGAGAAAAGACCGATCTTCCAAGGACAAGGAATGAAACAAAATCATATGAGCACAAAAATACACTTGTACATTAGATTTCACCCATATGTGAGACAAGTAAAGACGGTTATGTCTCTGTTATTAGTTCCTTTGCCAAGTAATCTACGGTTCTTCCTACGAGTGGTCAATCCCGGTCTCGACTCGGTTTCGTTTATAAGCTTATTTGGTTTTTCGAATTTTCGGGTTTAGAGATATATAGTTTATCAAACTAAAACTGTTGTAGTGTAGATCAATTTGGCAGGATTTGATTCTATTCGAGTTTGGTTTTTTGATATAGAAAAAAACTAACTTCATTCTCTGTATTTTTACAAGTTTTTGTTTGATCTGTTAAAATTTTTTGGTTAGATTCAAATCCGTTCAGTCTATTTGTCGTACCCTGGGCAGAAGTTACATATTGGAAAAAAGTCCCTGGAAGTTATTGTTATTTTCAAAATAATCCAAATAGTTTTAATATGCTTCTAATAGCCCCCAAATGGAATTCCAATCCGGTTCATTCGGTTCGGTTACTTAACCGTCTCTCCATTACAATTACAATTTGGGCTAAA
Source organism: Cardamine occulta (assembly GCA_028015245.1). NCBI lineage: Eukaryota > Viridiplantae > Streptophyta > Magnoliopsida > Brassicales > Brassicaceae > Cardamine > Cardamine occulta. The sequence continues at coordinate 16,768,915 of CM051374.1, forward strand.
AACCGGTCTCTCGCGCTTCAACTCTTCGTCATTCATTTCCAAATTTCTTCCTCCATTGTCGAAATTTCATGATTTTCCAGCAAAACCCTGGGCGTTTCTGGGTTTAAACCTCCGAGCGTCACCAAAATTTTCTCCCTAGCTTTTCTTCAACACTTCCTCGTTTCTGTAATTAGTGGGATTAATCTCTGAAGGAAGGAAAGATGAGTACGGTTGATAAAATGCTGATAAAGGGTATCAGAAGCTTCGACCCAGAAAATAAGAACGTTGTTACTTTCTTCAGACCTTTAACCCTAATCGTCGGTGCCAACGGAGCCGGAAAAACTGTAAATCGTTTGTATCCTTTCTCACTTCCCTTCACTCCCAATTTCGCCTCCGTATTGAATTTTTTTTTCTCCGTATCTCGTGATTTTTGCAGACGATTATAGAGTGCTTAAAGGTATCTTGCACTGGAGAGTTGCCACCAAACGCTAGGTCTGGTCACAGCTTCATTCATGACCCTAAGGTTTGTTTCTATTAATTCAGTATTTTGATTTACCCTTGTTGTGCTATTGAGATTGAATTTTCATTGGTTTCTACTAAACATTTTTTGGGAGGTTTTATTCAAAGGAGATGATGTTGTTGTTTTGTTATAGGTTGCTGGTGAAACGGAGACAAAAGCACAAATTAAGCTGAGGTTTAAAACAGCTGCAGGGAAGGATGTGGTATGCATAAGGTCATTTCAATTGACACAAAAGGCTTCAAAGATGGAGTATAAGGCAATTGAGAGTGTGCTTCAAACCATTAATCCTCACACTGGAGAGGTTGCACATAATTCCAAATATAAGATTTTCTCACTTCTTTAGCTATGTATTCATATCTTGATTTTGGTTTATACTTTTGAAGTTCCTGTGCCAGTGTTAGATTGTTTATGTTTCTTATGGGGTTTCTTTTGTCTACGAATAGAATGATTTAATACCTTGTTGTAGTTTCTACTATTACTTTGTTTTATATTCCTCCATCTTTTGCATGTTTTTGTACCATCAAAGATCATTTCTCTTTCTAATTTTTCATTATCAAATTGCAGAAAGTATGTCTCAGCTACAGATGCGCTGACATGGATAGGGAGATACCAGCTTTGATGGGTGTGTCAAAAGCTATTTTAGAAAACGTCATATTTGTGCATCAAGACGAGTCTAACTGGCCACTGCAAGATCCTTCTACTTTGAAAAAGAAGTTTGATGATATTTTCTCAGCCACCAGGTATTTTCTGGCTCAGCTCACCTACATTTCTGTTAAATTCTATGTCCATAGCTCAATCCTTTGCATGTTTATTTGACGCAAAAGCATCTCCTTATGTGTGTTTCTGTTATTCTTCCCCCAAGTCGCCAAGGTATCTTCCTGGCTGGCTTCGTGGTGCTGCATGTAACTAACCACACGCAATAAATTCTGCTGGGTGTGTTTAGGATTTACTGTTAACTAACACACATGACAACTATATGTAACTAACACACACAACAAAATTGTTTATTTTTCATGCCTAAGAGTCTCAAGGGCCCAATTTTACTTTTTCTGATTGGGTTTGTAGTTGGTGTAGTGACCAGGAGAGGGTGACTGCTCTTTATCCTCCCCAGTGTTATTTTATTCCTTTTTTATTTTCTTTTTCTTCTTGAACTGATTTTGGCCGTAAAATACCCAGATATGTAAGTAAGACTTTAGAAGCGAAAAACCTATAGAGTTTGGCAATGGAAAAGGATTTGCAAACTTACTTTTCGTCATCTGTTCTCGCTTCCTTGCTGTATTTGTTGTTGAAGAAACCGATTCCCAGAAACTGTAACATGTGTGTTTAACATGAAACAGATATACAAAGGCTTTGGAAGTTATTAAGAAACTTCACAAGGATCAAGCTCAGGAGATAAAAACTTTTAAGTTAAAGTTGGAAAATCTGCAGACCTTGAAAGATGCAGCTTATAAGGTATGCTAGATATTAACTTGTTTGACATTGATTTTTCTTTTCATTTTCAGTATCGCATAATGTTTTTTTTTTTCTTTTGTCAAGTCAAAGGAAAAAAGTAACACTGAAGCATATTGTTTTAATTCTGAAAGTTATTATAGAGAAGTATTGTTAAATATGATATGCATGTTCTTAGGTTTTGTGGGCTATTCTTACGCCATGATACTTCCTATACAGCTTCGTGAGAGCATTGCTCAAGATCAAGAAAGGACAGAGTCGTCAAAAGTTCTGATGTTGGAACTGGAAACCAGCATTCGGAAAGTTGATGCTGAAGTTCATAATAAGGAAATGATGTTAAAAGATCTCAGAAAGCTACAGGACCAAGTATCAAGAAAAACTGCCGAAAGGAGCACCTTATTTAAGGAGCAGCAGAGACAGTATGCAGCGTTACCCGAAGAAAATGAAGGTTTTCTCTTTACTATCACGATGTTAATGCCATTGCTGTCTTTTAGATGGTGGGGATGTTCTTTTGGGTGCTCATTGTTACAGTGTTTTAAATTTATTTTTACCTTTCGGTAGAGGTATCTCACATTTTGTTATTTCTTTGCGTAGATTATATCTATTTATGCTTGTCATATTTGTTATTCAGATACTATGGAAGAATTGAAAGAATGGAAAAGCAAGTTTGAAGAAAGAATTGCTCTTTTGGAGACCAAAATTCGAAAAATGGAGAGAGAGATGAGTGACACAGAAACTACAATTTCTTCTCTTCACAATGCAAAAACTAACTATATGCTGGAGAGCAGCAAGCTACAAACAGAAGCTGAAGTAAATCTAGAAAAGCTACCACATAGTAAAATATTATGAGCTATGAACTCCATTTGGTTTAACATTTTTCTTTTATATTCATAGGCTCATATGCTACTAAAGAATGAAAGAGATTCTACCATCCAGAAAATTTTTGCCCATCATAATTTAGGAAATGTTTCTAGTACCCCCTTCAGTATTGAGGTAGTTCTGAATCTCACAAATCGAATAAAATCAAGACTGGGTGAACTTGAGATGGACTTGCTGGATAAGAAGGTACCATTCTTTGTTTTCTCCCGAAAGTCAATTGTATTGCATATGTTGACAATTTGACTTCCTTAGAGATTTTTAATGTCATCTCAGAAATCAAATGAAACTGCTCTTAGTACGGCTTGGGATTGCTATATGGATGCTAATGACCGTTGGAAAAGCATCGAAGCTCAGAAACGAGCTAAAGATGAAATCATGGTGTGGTTCACCATTTGGAACTCTATCTAAATCCTGCAATAACGAGCCTAAAGTTTTGATGTTAACTTATGCAGATGGGCGTATCAAAACGCATAGAAGAGAAAGAAATTGAGCGTGATTCATTCGAATTCGAAATTTCCAATGTCGATGTTAAACAAACTGATGAAAGAGAAAAACAAGTGGTATTGCTTTCCTTCCCTTGATCTACTTACATGATTTTGCTCTTGATGAGTTTGCCCTTTGCTATATGTGCCTTATTTTGCCATCATCTGCATTTTCACAGCAAGTTGAGCTTGAGAGAAAGACAAAACAAAATTCTGAAAGGGAATTTGAGAATAAAATAGAACAGAAACAGCATGAAATATACAGCATTGAGCATAAAATCAAGACTCTGAATCGAGAAAGAGACGTTATGGCTGGTGATGCTGAGGATAGAGTGAAATTGTCTTTGAAGAAGACGGAACTGGAGAATCTTAGGAAGAAACACAAAAAGATGTGCTCTCACTTACTAATGCTTTTCTCAGTTTTCTTTCATTCTTTTATCAATCCATTATTTTCACTCTCTAAGGTTCTTTACCAGAATAGATGAGTGCAAAGATAAAATTAGAGGGGTGCTGAAGGGGAGATTGCCACCGGAGAAGGATATGAAGAAGGAAATAGTTCAAGCTCTGAGGTCGTGATTTCACTTAACTTATTCTTATGCTGATTCTGAATGAATCCTTTATTAAATAAGATCTCTTGATCAGGATATCAAAAAGAGAATGTTTGTTCAGAACTTTTCACATCTCAAAAGTTTCTTTGTATTCGTTTTCTCTTTGGTTTAGATCAATTGAAAGGGAATATGATGACCTGAGCTTGAAATCCCGAGAAGCAGAAAAGGAGGTAAACATGTTGCAGATGAAGATACAAGAACTAAACAATAGTCTATCCAAGCATCACAAGGATACAGAATGTAAGCACTGATGTATAATTTTAAAGTTAGATATCTATTGGTCAGCTAGTTCTCTGACTAGCGCCTTAAATTGTGAATAAAATGCTCCTGACAACTTTGTCAGTGGTAACAGTTTTTAGGACCATGTTATAAAGTGTCATCTATCATCCCTATTATTTGATTTTCGTGTTTACAGTATACCTGAACTGACATTTATAACACAGATAAGGAGTCCATTTTCGACATACAGTTGATGGTTAGAAAAATATCAATCCACTCAATCTGACTTGTGTATTCTTTATGCAGCAAGAAAGAGATACATTGAGTCCAAGCTTCAAGCCTTAAAACAGGAATCAATTACCATTGATGCTTATCCCAGATTGTTGGAGTTGGCTAAGGACAAAAGAGATAATCTGAAAAGGTCAGACTATTTCCATTAACCCCCAGTCACTGCTTGCGTAAATTCCAAGATATTCTTGTCTTGCACTCAAAAGCGTAGCTCTGTTTCTGGTCTGTATTTGCAGCAAATATAACATGGCAGGTGGTATGCGCCAGATGTTTGAACCTTTTGAGCAGGTAGCACGTGAACATCATTTTTGTCCTTGCTGTGAGCGCTCTTTTTCAACTGAAGAAGAGAACAACTTTGTTGAGAAGGTTAAACAATTTTCTCCTGTAGACTTTTCCTTTCAATTCTAATTATTTTATGCTTCTCAAACTGTCTCTCTCTTTATTTGACCATGTAAACTTCTTTTCAAGTACAGCAAAGGGTAAAGGCTTCAACCACGGCGGAGCATCTCAAAGTATTATCAGCAGAGTCTTCTTATGCTGACTCTATATTTCAGCAGCTGGACAAACTTCGGGCAGTTTTTGAAGAGTATTCGAAACTAACTACTGAAATTATTCCTCTCGCTGGGAAAACTTTGCAAGAGCATACAGAAGAGCTGGATCAGAAGTCTCAAGCTCTTGATGATGTGAGTTGGGGATCTCTAATAATTTCTTGGATATAACTCGTTTTCAGCCGAAAAGTCTTTTGGTTTCATTAGAAGTCTTGCTTGCTCTGTTTCCTCTTAATCATGTTGTCATGGACGCAAGCTGGAAAATTCTCATTTCAGTTCATAGCATCTCAAATCATATATCGTGTATGTCTTCAGGTATTAGGAATCTCGGCCCAAATAAAAGCTGACAAAGACTCAGTTGAAGCACTGGTGCAGCCTCTGGAAAATGCTGATAGGCTCTTTCAGGAAATAGTATCCTTCCAAAAGCAAATTGAAGATCTCGAATATAAGCTCGATTTTAGGGGTCTTGGAGTTAAAACTATGGAAGAAATCCAATCAGAATTAAGTACTCTCCAAAGCACAAAGTAAGTACTCTGAATTTGTGCAGGGTAAAACATGTTTCTCTTCCTTGGGACATTTCTTACTCTAGTATACACAATCTTTTCAATATTTATCTTCCTTGTGTACCCATGGACAGGGATCAATTGCACGGTGAGCTGGAGAAATTAAGGGATGAACAGATTTACATGGAACGTGATATATCATGCCTCCAGGCCAGATGGCATGCAGTAAGGGAGGAGAAAGCTAAGGCAGCCAATTTGTTACGCGACGTTACAAAGGCAGAAGAAGACCTAGAGCGTTTAGCCGAGGAGAAAAGGCAACTTGACCTCGAAGTGAAGGTATGTTTTATGAGAGCTTTCTTTAGATTGTTTTCCACTTGTCTTTCTGTGTGTCACTTTATCAGAGTCCATTGTTCATTGGCGACTATGGAGGTTCTAATTTATTACACTCATGATCATGAATGGGAGTTTACATTGTGAGGAATATGCTTAAACTGATTAGTGAATCATTGTCTTTCTGATTAAATTTACTTACTAGTAATGCAATGCAACACAGATATGTAGAGGATACATAATAAAATGAGTAGAAGTAAGATCCTCTCAAGTAGGGTGGTATATTGCGTGTAACTGTTTTAAGTTTTTTCTATTTCAAAAGCTTCAAGTGTATTTTTTTCTGTGCATTCCTTAAAACGTGATCAAGTAGTTCTTCGAAACATGCAAAAAGTAAACTTCATTCTTCTGTTCCTATTCTTGCTTCAATTTTTTTCTGTTACATAAAATTTTAAAAACCTTAAATAAGACTCTTTTACTTCATTATTTTCAGTATTTGAGCGAGTCACTGGGCCCTTTATCCAAGGAAAAGGAGCAGTTGCTGAATAACTACAATGATATGAAGGTTAAACGTAATCAAGAGTATGAAGAACAGGCTGAGAAAAAGAGAAACTACCAACATGAAGTTGAGGCATTACTCAAGGCCAGTTCTAAGATAAATGAGTATGTTCTGTTAACCAAAGATTAATTCATCACTATCATGTGTACAAGATATGCTTACAGCTGCTTCATCAGGTATCATGATCTGAAGAAAGGGGAACGCTTAAATGATATTCAAGAAAAACAGCGGTTATCTGAATTTCAGCTTCAGAGCTGTGAAGCTAGAAAGAATGAAATTGCAGTTGAACTGAACAAAAGTAAAGACCTGATGCGGAATCAAGATCAACTGAGAAGAAATATAGAGGATAACTTGAACTACCGGAAAACAAAAGCAGAAGTTGAGAAGCTTACACGTGAGATTGAATCATTGGAACAGCAAATATTGAATATTGGTGGGATTCCCGCAGTTGAAGCTGAACTTGTAAAGATATCGCGGGAAAGGGAAAGACTTCTTTCAGAGGTAAGCAGATTCTTATGTATTTATAGCAGTCAGTCTTATATGATTTTGGTGTCTATGTCTTATCTAAAGATAATTGATCCATTTAAAGATTTCAGAACCTATTTTTTATTGTGCTTGAAGAATAATTATATTTCTCCTGTAGCTGAACCGGTATCGTGGAACAGCGTCTGTTTACGAGAGCAGTATTTCAAAGAACAGAGTGGAGCTAAAACAGGCACAATACAAGGACATAGATAAGCGGCATTTTGACCAACTGATCCAGCTAAAGGTAAGACAGTGTATGTGGCAGTGTATAAATGATCAACGAATTTCACTCTATGTTCATAAATGGAACATTTCATTTTGGCCAGACAACTGAAATGGCAAATAAAGACTTGGATAGATATTACAATGCCCTTGACAAGTAAGCTGTTCTTGAGTCCTAATATAAGCTTCTGGCTAGTTGTTTTTCGTTCTACACTATTCAATTCACAAAATCATTTAACCTGCAGTTTTTTACATATGTTTCCATCTTACTGAATACATACAGAGCACTAATGCGCTTCCACACAATGAAAATGGAGGAAATAAATAAGATTATAAGGGAGCTGTGGCAGCAGACATACAGAGGTCAAGATATTGATTACATAAGAATACATTCAGATTCCGAGGGTGCAGGCACCCGCTCTTACAGCTACAAGGTATGCTACAGAATAGACAGCATGCTTGACCATAGGATTCACCATTACCACTGTGTTAAACCTTTTTTTTTCTTAGGTTCTTATGCAGACTGGTGATACAGAACTTGAAATGAGAGGAAGATGCAGTGCAGGTCAAAAGGTGAGTTGTTCTAAAATCGCTCTTGTAGAAGCATCGTTATCTGTTCAATATTCTTTTCAGCGTCATTCTTTAACTCTGGTGATCACTTTCTTCTTCATCTTCTCCTGCAGGTTCTTGCTTCATTGATAATAAGGTTGGCTTTAGCCGAGACATTTTGCTTAAACTGTGGAATATTAGCCCTTGATGAGCCAACTACAAACTTGGATGGGCCCAATTCAGAATCTCTTGCAGGAGCTCTTCTTAGGTAAGAATTAAGATCTATACCCTTAATGAGTTATGATGATGACACATGGGTACATGTAATTCCTTAAATCAAAATCTAACTTTCTAAAAGCTGGAATCATTATTGTGATATTTACCCTGTCTATTCTCATTATGTTGTTACACATTTAAGACCATGGCTCTCAACATTGGATCTTATTATGTCATTGCATTATCCAGGATCATGGAAGACAGAAAGGGCCAAGAAAATTTCCAACTCATAGTCATTACCCACGACGAACGCTTTGCTCAAATGATTGGCCAACGGCAACATGCTGAAAAATATTACCGGGTCGCGAAAGATGATATGTAAGCAAAACTTTTTTGTGTGCCACTCTCATCTCTTCTTCTATACACTGCTTTTTTCCATTTACTTATTCCAAGATCTGAAACTTCGACAACTTATGATCTTCTCAGGCAACACAGCATTATCGAGGCCCAAGAGATCTTTGATTGATAAACTGGTTGCTTGTTCTAGAAAACCAACATAACAGCCTTAGCCAATGTTTAGCGGTAAGCTCATCTTTTTTGAAGCTATGTGTAGCTTTCTTGTCTCCGTTAATTACAACTCTACATATGGTTTGACTAGATGTGTGCAAAATTTTCAAGTCTTTTGTAAAGAGAATGCAACATTCCAAATAGTTGATCGAGTTTGTCGACGGTTTTGATACTTCAACGAGCCTCATCACATCTTCATAAATCATGTCTTTATTTATGGACATAAACATCATTACAACCAAGTAACCAACTATTAACCCATAGTTAATAGCTTCATATCATAAACCATGTTGTCTTTTCTGATCATATTATTGGAATATTGCTTTGTCGAATAAGAAACGAAATTAGTACATAGGACTATCAACAGGAGTGAAACCGATCAACCGCTTAGAATGGAGCCATGGTTGAATAACCACAACAGAGTCAAACATCCTGCTCGAGCCATCAGGTTGAGTCACTTTAATCCTTAGATAGTATTTGGTCCCAGCCACGACCTGTTTCTGAGCGGACACAACTCGGCTGAACGTCAATGGGTTCGACCCGGCTGTGTCCGCAATGACGTTTCGTTCCTCGCTTTGTTCCCGTAGATTGAATTGCTCCACGCAATATCTGCGACCACATTTCCTAATTCATGTATACGAAAATGTGTAATAATATGTAGATGTGGATGCATCATGTATGTATTACTATTACCTTCCAAGTTGTTGAATCTCCATGTTGGTACGAACGTTGGGAACATCTGACTTCCCTCCGAGAAGAGCGTTGGCCGAAGGAGTCATGACGGCGATCACCAGAAACCCTAGTAATGACAATCCAAGAGAGACCTTTAACATTGCAGCCATTGCTTGTCACTCTTCAACTGTTTGTTTGCCTCTTAATGCGTCTCTATGTTTCTTCCTTTGAGACTGATTCTATGTGTGTTGTTTTTTTGTGTGTGAGAGAGACAGAGAGATCGAGAAGTGTTTTGTTTATATAGAGAGAAAGAGTTTAGGCTTTGTTTGTGTTTGGGTGTACGTGAATGGGTCCCATGCTATCGGCACCTTCGGGGTTCCGCATCTTTTAAGCTAACTTTCTGATCAAAGTCTCCACGTGAAGTGAGCCCCACCCATTTTAACGTGTGTGACATGCTTCCATCGGTAATTTTATTTTATTACAAAGCCGGATTCAAATCGAGTTCCAAACTAATTACTGAATATGTAAAAGAGTCGGATATATTTTTATAATTCAATATGGTTATAGTAGTCAATGATCACTAATCAGTCCGTAAAATCTTTATAAATTAATAACTTTTTAAAATTAATAAATTTTATTAGTTTTGAATTCGAATAATGTAATAATAAACACAATTCGATAAATTAATAAAATAATATTTTTTTTGAAAATCTTATGTAAATATTTAGTCTCATCAATATTATTAATTAATAATCATAAAATTTTAGAATATATAAATAAGATATTTTAGAAAAGTATGATTTTAGTTTTTTTTATTTACTCGTAAATTTATATTTTGTTGGAGTTGATATCTAATTTGTTTATATTCTATCAAAAATAGTTAGTATTATTTTTTCAAATTGCATTCAAAAATTATGAAGAATTTTATATACGATAATTTTTTTAAAATTTTTTATACGATTAAAAATATTAAATTATTATCTTCAATTTCTTACTTTAAATATTATTTTTTGAAAAATAGACAAATATCTCGATAAATATTAATTTATCGATATTTTTTATAAATTAATAAAATATTTTGGTTTCAATATTGTTAATGTATAGAAGTTTTAATGTATAGTTAAAATAAAAATGGATTCGAAAGCTGATTTTTTTGTTTTAACTTTAGGATTTTTACCATTTAACTATCATAAATTGGTTGGTCGGTGATGTTAAAAGACAAATTTTCTAGGCGTTCATCTCTTATATAATTGAAAATTATACTATTTTACCATTAGTAGTTAAATCGAACTTGTTTGATCTTTCTTTCTGTTATATACATATGTTCTTTGTCTCTATGATACGTTATTTTAAATGTCACCAATGAAAACAATTTTAAATTGTAAGTTGACCAAAGAAAGGGAAAAAAAAAGGAACATGGGTCTCTAGCTAGCCTTTTCTTATCGTCTCGATTTGATTGCTGAAATATTGTTGTCTTCTTGTTCGTTTTGTTATAATGCAATGGTTTAGAAAAGCAACACGTATCAACTGAATTTGACAGCTGCCCTCTCTTCTCTTCGCATGCTGCTCACGTAGCACTATACGTAATTCCAAACTATTCATACATAATTATAAATAATTCTTTCTTTTTTCGAATAGAATTCAAAAGTTATTTTTACATCAAGTGCAGCATGATCATAGAGAATCTATAATAGTTCTAAAAAATAGAAATTATAGATATATTATTTTATCTAGTGTCAAACTACATTTCTGTCTCTTTGTCAAGTTTTGAAATTATATTTTGAATTTATGAAAACCATAAACAAAAGCATGATAAAATAATAAAACTGAATGTGAAATTTCCACTTTGGAGGCTCTCTATACTATTTGGGCTGAAAGATATGAGCTATTTTAGTTTCATTGAGCCAACAAAACAAAATTATCATTTTCGGCTAATTTGACAAACATTAATCGAAACTAGATTTTCAGTATGGATGATGACCATTTAAAGTTTTGAGTATGCATAACCACTGTTATGATTATTAACTATTTAATATGGTTATGATTCAGTTACGATTGAAAACATAATGGTTATAGTCAGAAATATGGTTATAGTTTTGAATAGATGTAGCGGTTGGGATGGAGAAAACCATTTGTGAATTAAACCGTTTTTTTACCATTTATAAATTATAGTCCGCAGTGGTGTGGACAGAAAAAAATAAAAAAAAATCATTGCGGACCAACTACAGTCCGCTTTTTCAATGAAGTAAATTAAGACTGCAGCGGACTGTAAACCACTCCAAAAAAAAAGATAGTTTAGTTCGATGATGATTTTGTCCGCCCCAACTGCTACATCCATTCAAAGCTTATGATTAAATTTTGGTCATGCTTTTGAGCATCCTCTTAAGACTTTGAATGGATGCAGCGGTTAGGGCGGATAAAACCATCTACGGATTAAACCGTTTTTTTACCATTCATAAGGTATATAGTCCACAGTGCAGATAAAAAAAAAAACCACTGCGAACCAACTATGGTCCACTTTTTCAATAAATTAAACTAGAACCACAGCGGAATGTAAACCATCCTAAAAAATGATTTAGTATGTTGATAGTTTAATCCGCTCCAACTGCTGCATCCATTCAAAACTTTCTTATTTTACATTTTAATTTCGTATTTTCACATAGATTTTTTTGTCTTTTTATATTGGTTTAATTTTCGTATTTATTTTAAATTACACTAATATAACTTTAACTGAAAATATAGAAAACATTACTACATGAAAAATTAATTTTATATACAAATAACAAATGTAGGATATATTCTTTTCTTCTTCTTTTTTTTCTAACTAATAAACAATTTATTCCCCATTCAATTTCCTTCTCTTTAATCCGTCTATTCTTTCAATAACTCTCTTCACAGCAATATCAAAAGCATCTTCAAGAACCTCTCCACCCGGTTCGTTCTGGTTTGGTTTAGTGTACACAATCTTTGGAACCAATTTTATTACGTTTTCTCTCATACCAACCACTCTTTCATTCGATATTCCACGCAAAATCTCTTCGATTTTATTATCTCCCCCGGTTCTCAGCTCCTTAACCGGTATATAAACCGAATATTCGCTATTGTTCTCGGGTATGTGCCATATATATTGCTTGTATGCACTTCCTTGGTTGAAGAAAACCGGAATACAACCAGCTAAGATTGAATCAAATACCGATCTTCTGGTTAACGAATCACCCGGCGGTTGTAAGCAAAAAACCGAATCCTCGAAAAGCTTCATCAAACTGATTGGATCATCACATCCGTTGGCTTTAACGTCACAGTCAAGAAACCTACACGTCTTAGATGAACTCTTGCATTGGTTCATAACTTTCGTGCGAACCAAGCCATTCTGATTTCTGCTCGGTCTTTGAGCTCCAGCGAATGAGATCAGGACCGTCCGGTTAGTGAGCTTGATCTTGTCTTGCCATTGGCTTATCTCAATGGCTGAAGTCGGGTGGAAGTAGGTTGGATAAGGAATTGCGAACTCGTTGTGGCTCGTTGGATTCCGTTCAATGGTGAGGAAAGAGAGGTTTTGTGACTCCGGTAAGAGCATTAAATTGGTTCCCCAACCGGAGTTATTGTCGGAGTTTCGCCTGAAATCTCGTGAAATCCGACCGGTTACGAGGAAATGGTCTCTGCCTGACATACCTACATTTCAGTTGGAGAGATCATTCAAAACTTTATTTTGTAGATTTGTCAAAAAAAAAGAAACATTAAGATAAATAATTAATTAGTACACTCGATGTTTTAATAAGTTTTGTTTGTTTATAAGAACATCTATATTTACAACAATTGGTGACAAAAATCATACAATATAAAAAACAATAATGCTTTAAGCAACCATTGTAAAATAGTAAACTGACGGCTAAACCACGTTCCAATATCAATAGTTATATATTTATAATTGTGAATCGTGGTGGATAATGATAGGAAAATAACAAATGAGAAAAAATAATGATGGTGGTTGTGTGGTTATAATCGAACACGATTATCTTATTTATAAAGTAAATTTACATCATTTTACTATGCTTTGACAGTGATATGAGATCCACCAAATTCACTTCTACAAGCAATGTCTCTTTTGTGACATTATATACTTATAGATTGTTTTGTGTAGTTTATACTTTCCTTGCATTTGTAATTAAATAAGGTTTTTTTTATAGCTAAAGAGTGAAGATGCAGATTCCAGACTAGTTGGCTGCATGGATCAAGAACATACATCAGATCACATCAGGACGCTGCAACCTGACGTGGACATGAAAGCTGACAGGATTAATGGAAGCTGACGTGGCAAAGCTGAAGATAACTATGAATGTGTTGCAAAGATATGGTGAATATTCTCTGTAGCCATTTAAGAAAATGATAAACTTGAGGTGCAAGCTTATTCTTTTTGTGAGATTCGTTGAGATCTTTTGGCGTAGGGTTTTAGTCGAGTATAAATAGTTTGGAGAGGTCATGGAACGTGATTAACACTCTAGACTATAGCGAGAGAGATTGTAAACTTCGAAGCTGAACAAAAATAGTATGCTAAGAAGGTGAGTGTTCCCTGATCCGTGTTTGACATCTATGAGCGGATAGATTCAGTGTAAGATTAGATTGTTCTTATTCGTTTGTGACATTTTCGAGCAGGTAAATTCATAAGAGAATAAGGTAAGGGTTTTATACTTGGATTTGATATCATTGAGCAGATTGATTCAAAGAAAATTAGAGCTTAAAAGTTAGTTTTTAGTTGAGGATAATCCTATTGGGTAAAATAGGTTGTTTAAATTCAAAACAAGTAGATTTTTATAAAAAATATTACAAAATATTACATTGTGAATAAAAAAACAAGTTGAAGTGTTGGACTTTACCTGTTTCAAATCATATATCAATTGTGTTCATAAGTCTCCATACTTTTTCAAAGATTACTTAAAACGTTTTTTTCAATTTTTTCTTCAAAACAAAAGTCGTCGGTGGAAAAAGACAAAGAGAGAAGAAAAAGTTGTGGTCAGAGTTTTCTCTCTCTTTTGAACAATTCGACTAATTAATGACAAAATCAAAATAACAAGCAATAATTGCAAACAATAAAAAACATCAGGGGTCAAAAACGAAATAATAATAAAACAAAAAAACACGCGTACCTTTCCACTGTGGTTGCTTCTTAAGCCATTTAACAAGTTCCTTCCCGGCGGCATCTCTCGCAGCGACGTTACGCCGCCGTAGTATTCGCCGGAAATCAAGGCCAGCATAATAAGGTACGTAAACAGCCGAAGCAAGCAATGATTTTCTCGTCAAGCACTTGTATCTCTTCATTTTCTCGTGAAAAATAACTTCGAGCATGAACTGATTAGTCGCGTACCAGCTCGGATAATAGTAAGAACCGATCAAAGGTCCGAATCCGGAATTCTCAAGGTACTTACACATACTGATCTTGTCCTTTGGTCTTGTAATTGACTCGCAATCTTGAACGATGTCAAGATTGAATCGAGAGGGTAGATTATGAATATATATATAGCGGCCAAGACATGTGTCATATCTGTAGGATTTATGACCTCGTTGGTGATCGGATCTGGAGGTGGATGTGGTGGTGATGAGGATGATTTTGTTTTGGGAGAGATGAAGAAGTAAGAGAGTGGTTGGTTTCTTCTTCCATAGTTGGTTCTCGATCGAATATGATGATGAATTGTTCTTCATCATCGTTGTTGTGAATGTTGTATGGTGTTCTTGATTTGATGATCCATGTCGTATTGAGAGAGAGATTGGTCAGAAAGTACACGAAAATTAATATTATGTTTATTACAATAATATTTTTCTTATTGGCCTTTAAAGGAATAAAGGTTGGATTTCGAATTATTTAGTTTTATAATTTATTGATTTTGAATTTTATAATCATATATGCATACGTAGGTTGGTGAGTAGAAACTTCTTCTGATTGTATTTTCCAATACATATTTGGTCAAAATAGTATGGCTGCATCCTCCTACTGATTGACCCAAATTGTGGTATAAAAAAAAGTGATTTGCATTATTACTTTTGCAAATTCCTTTAAATTTCTGGTTAGTTAGCTATAATTAACCTTTGATTCAATTAAATAAAGATCCACAAAGACATAAAACGAAACCAAACTACTGTATTTCAAGTTCTGTATTACCAAAAGGTCCAAAACATACAATGCTTGATTTGTGGCATTATTCAACTTAAATAAAAGGTCTAAGTAAACTCTTTTATCAAACAAAGGTCTAAGTAAACTTAGACAAAGACTTTGGCGACAGGCTCAACAGGCTTGATATCGACCTCTCGCAGTTCTAGCTTGAGCCCCTTGCCTCCTCCATTCGCCAATGGATGGATGCCAAGCTCGGGTCCGGTCATACCCGCCCTTGAGTTCCTCTCCCCCTCTATCGATACCCCAAACCGCTTCTCTGCCTCTGCATCCATTATTAAATCCATATCCAATCACAAACTACCAATTAATGATCCTAATTACAAAACTATTACTACCAATTATGTTTACTACATTAGGCCATTTATATCAAGAACACTGTTAGTCTAAACGGGTCTAGACGCCATCTACATACATAGAAATTGAAAATTCTAGATGAAAACGAACAAAAAGCTGACAATTAAATGATAATTGGTCAATGGCTAAATTTAGACAACCCCCCCTATGATCACTAACTAACAGAAACTTATAATTCGAACGCCTAAAATATATTTTCTCCATTTTAAAATAAGTTTTGTTTAAATTTTTTTACACATATTAAAAAAATAATTATGTTTTCTATTCTACCCCTTATTAAAAAATCATATAAAAATTTTATTGATCAATAATACATTGAAGTAATAAGGATAAAGTTATAAATTATGTCAAAAAATGCACTGAAAATACAAAACAACATTTAATCTAAAACAAACGAAAAATTAAGCTCAAACCATACTTATTTAAAAAAAAAAAAAATAGTCACGGTTATGGACGCTAGCCCCTAGACAATAAAATCAACTAGACTATTTTCTGAAACACTAAACTAAACACTGTCTATATTTTTTTCTTAGAAAATTAAACCGTAAACCGCAAGTAACAGCCATCATGACTTTTCTACGAATTTTCTTACCCTGAATCATCTCGTGGAAAGCTGGCCATCACGAGTAACAGCCATCATGACATTAGGTAAACCAATGGGAAGCTCATGGCCCAAATCAACTTGCCAGAAATGGAAAACTTTGCCATAAGTCTTAGCGACTTTATCAAGATCTTGACGCTGAATGGGTCCAGGAACACTAGGCATGAACAAGAACCCTCCTTTCACTTCCCACTCGTGCGAGTGCCAAAGCTTCTTCTCTTCGTCAGGCAAAGTCATGAACAGCTTCTCTGTTACTATGTACTCCAATCCGATCAAACGAGCGTTTGCATCCGGACCGTCGTAGATCAGACACTGACGCATCTCTTCGTTCACATGACTGCAGAAATGGTGAGCCTCTACTTGTCGTGTCATGTCGTGTGCATAGAAATGGAACCTGCCATCACAAGAAATTAACTAAAATCAAAAGGCTTTGGCAAATGTGAAAACCGAACCGAGTAAACAAATTACTCAACCATATATACATTCAACATATTGATCGGTTTATTCAGTATTTAAGTAAAACATGTTTTGTTCTTGAGATATAAAAAAAAGTTTTTTATAAACAATCATATATTTCTTTACTTTCATGTTGAGAATCAGAAATCCAAGAGAGATTATAAAAATGGAATTGATAAAGATCGATCGGTAACGTACGCGCAGAGATGTTGGTGGATTTGGTTAACCGGAGCAAAACTTTGGACGACGGAGGCGGTGGTGTCAATTATGGCGGTTCCAGTCTTTGTTACCTCTCCTGGAACCGCTGGTCCAGACGTAGTAGATGAGTGAACTGCATTCTCCATTTTTTAATAAGTTATTAGCTCTTCCTCTCCAAAATGTTTTAAGCAACCAGAAAAACAGAGTAATTGCAAAGTGAAATAGATCATGCATTCATACTTGTGGGTGTGATCTAAAAAAGGAAGGATTGTACGCTGTATGCATGAAGTACGACACGTGGCAATCAGATGATGTTACACTTGTATTTTTCAGCTTCTCTTTAGGGCATAAAATACCAAGAACTAGTCAAATGTTTTAAAGATTTTGAGAAGCTGTTTTAGATAAATGTTTGTAGAATGATCTGTTAATCAATAGCCAAATATCCCATATGTTGTGATACTCTAGTTGTCTTAGAGTTCCTTGTACCTGATATATTGGTATTTTGTCCCATTTTAGCTAGTTTTTTTTATATTGTTTTCGAGTCTTTTCTAGTTTTTTTGTGTCTTCTCAGGTATTTTGAGGCTCTGGAGCATGGATTGAAGATATTGGAGCACATTGGAGCAAAAGAAGCAATTTTGAGCCAAAAGTCGATTTTTCACCGTCGAGCAGGTGCTCGCTTGCTCGCCAGGGTGCTCGCCCGGGGTGCTCGACCTATTTTACCTAGGGACGCGTTTTTATTTAATTTTTAGAATAAAAAGAGGCCAGCCGGCTCAGACTTGATCACGTTCTATCACGTTACTTTCAGACCTCAGTTTTTGTTCTAAGTTTTATTTTTGGTTTCAAGACTCCACACTTTTTTCCTTTGTTCGATTTGGATTTATATTATTCAGCCTTGGACCTCTATTCTCCTATCATCGATCAATCCACAGCTTGTTTGAAAAGTTTTCCTGAACCTTATTCTTTAAATAAATCATGAATTCATCTCTTTGCTTTGTTGTATTTGATCTTGCCATGTGTGAGTAGATCCATAGCTAAGTTAGGGTTTTCAATGGTGAATTAGGTTGTTAATGGCTGAGCACAAATAAGAATGGAATTTATATGTCTTCGCCAGTAGGGGTTCGTAATGCCTAGGTTAGTTTGATCACCTAGCCTATGATTTTTAGGTTAAACTTATTCATGAGAGTGCTCTAGGTTGCTAGAAAAATCATTGGTGAGCAATTGACGTGCAGCCAACGAGAGTTGATTGCTGCGGTTGATTGTGAACATATTGAACTTGTTTGTTAATGCTTATCGTCTTCATTAGATCCGGACGAGAGTTTTGGACTCTAGGTTGTTAGATAAAGGTGTCGATACATCACAAGAGTGGGGCGACATTTATAAGTGTTTGAGTTCTAGACCGGTAGTTAATTGGCCTTGAATAGTTGCTCAGTTTTATCTCCTAATCACCAGCGAAATACCCTGACCTAGTGCCTTTAATTAATTGTTTTACACCGATTTATTTTATTTGTTGTTGTTCCGAAAATTACACAACCAACCATATTGTCTTAGCTTTAAATTAAAATCTCATAATTTCATAGTGTAACCTTGGTCTCTGTGGATTCGATACCCCATATACTACTGCGTGTGTCTGTGCACTTGCAGAAAATATTTTGGGTTAAAACTCGACACATCAGTACCGCAAACAGTACGTAAGATCTTTGAATTTTCCATCTGTTTAATTGTAATGCAAGTAACACAAAGACAAAAAAAAACATGGGAAATTTTAGTGTTTTCTAGGTTTCAGAAGTCTCTGAAACTCATTTTTGGGTCGACAGCTTTTGAGCCTCTTCTCCCTCCTCTGCCTCGGCCTCTTCCTCGTCCTCTTCCCCTTCCTCCACGCCTCACAAAGGACCTCCCATGTTTCACTTCAACGAGCGAGAGAAGCAACTCATCACATAGAACACATCCTTGATGCAGAGTGGCTCCGTTCTCTAGAGGAGTAGTTTTCTTGTTGAAATCGATCTCTATGATGGTTGAATCACATTCCGTACAGCGGTTACTAGTGGTGGCGATGCGATGAGCACCTTCTGGAAGAAAAAAGATGCAACTACACAAGTTGCAGTTGAGTTTCCACTTGGGGAAGCTCACCGGGTCTAAGACAAGTGTGCCTTCACACTCTGGACAAGCGCAGACTCCTTGGTTTCTGAGAGAGTGTTGGCATGTGGGATGAGGACAGAGTGAACATGGCATGCCTATACCGGTTTTGGTTTTGGCAGGAGCATTGGGCGTCTTAGAGGCTCCAAAGAGTGTGTCTATGCCTTTGAATGGAGGAGAGTTGTAGCAGTATGGGCATAGTGGAAATGACTTCCCCTCGGCTCCTGGAACTGAATAGATCACGAGCTCAAAGTTGTCTTAAGGACATGTGAGTTCCTTGTATAGCTGTAAGAAAATCAGTTGACAAAGGATACAGATTCATGTTTAATAACAATGACAAATCTAGAAACTAGAGATTCACTGAGGTTTCAGCTTAAGAGTTTAGGTGATGAAAGGGTTTTACCTTGATTGTGCCCTTTTGAGGAAGATAATAAACTTCTTCGCATGTGCCACAGAAGAGACGTGGTGGGACTGCTGTGATGTGTTTCATGTAACGCAAGCATTTTCCACATTTGCTTAAAGCGCGACCAGAATCAGCCAGAGGAGAAAACTGTGCTTCAAAGAGGGCATCCATGTGTTCGATCTGAAAGGACAATATAAGAGAGAATTAAGTAGACTAGATTTAAATCGAAGACTTTATCAAACTAATGCTTTCAAAGACAGCATAACATAAGCCATGTTTTCCCAACCTGTTGAACAAAATAACTGAATTTACGCCGGAATTGCTGAATCACATGTTGTACAACATGTGAATGGTCAGCCTGGCCCTTGGCGACAAGAGTGATTTGTTGCTCGATAAAGCTCCGGATGTCTGGTAAGCAAAGGTCTGGGTCAATACACTGGTAGCCTCTAATCAGTGTGATTCCTAATGCCGTTGGAACCAATTTCCTCCCAGATTGTACCTGCAAGAAAGCATAAACACTAAACAAGAGAAAAAAAATAGATCCTCTTGAATTGAGTAACAGCGTAATCATGAAGAAAAAGCATACCGCTTTAGGGTTAACCCACCTGAACATAATTACGTTCACCTATGTTGTTTATATGCACAGGTATTGATGCATCTGTGCCTATACCATGCTTCTCCATTAGAGATATCAGCTCACTCTCAGTAAGGAAGTCCGGAGGCGCAGTATTACCCTGTAGATTTTACAAAATTTAAAGACAAATAGAAAGGATAAACTAAAACAGGAAACATTAAAGAAATTTGTACAGCTCCAGAAACTGGAGAAGAATGTAACCTCATACAGCTCCACTCTTAAAACTTCAATCCTTTCTCCTTTGAGAAAAGAAGGGAGTTTTTTCTCATCCACTGCAGACCATGGCATTATAGCTGTAAACCCCTTTTCTGTCACACGCTGCCCAGTACAATGGAAAGTTTCTCCACCAATTGACAATTCCACTTTGGTCCTGAGGTATCCATCCAAGAGAATACCACATATCAGATGTGCAAAGAGTAAGCTCTAGCTGGCATGGATCAAGCTACAAACAAGGCTTTATTTACCTTATGTATTTGCAGTTAGGTGAGACAGTGCCAATAAAATGTTGACAGACATACTGATAGAGTCGCCAAGCATCTCCTCCGACCATGACCTCAGTTGCTGCTCGCATCGGGGTGATAGGAGGATGGTCTCCAGCATCGGTTCCTGACTTTGGCTTATTAAAGCCGTCTGAGAGCAGTCTCTGTATGTAACCACCCCATACTGGATTACTAACTTGTGCTCTGAGTGTGTCTGTGAAGTCGAATGAAGAAGGATAGGCTGTGCTTTCAGTACGCGGATAACTAGCAGAAAACATAAGAGTTTTGAGTCAAAAAAAGTTTCATCATCATGATGACGGAAACAGGTTTAAATTAATAATTCAGGGGGAAAATGTGATGTATGTATATCCTTGTCAGCGAAGGTTTGTAAAATGACAAAGATAATAATCTGAAGAATAGAGCGAGCAAACCTGATGAAGCCTTGAGTATACAATCGCTCGGCAAGATGCATAGCTGTCTGAGGCCCAAACCCTAGAGCACTAGAAGCAACCTGTGTAACCGCTAATGTTATGCTAGATCAGGGAGAGTAATTTGAATACAACTTGATTTTATCAAACTTTGAACTCGTGAACAAGATTAAGCAATGCCAAAAGATCTAACCACAACATTGAAAACCAAAAATAGGATAAACAAAACAAGAAGAGAACGAAGATATCAATTGTGTTGCCAACTCATCCCCAAAAACAACCATGAAGCTGGTAGAAATAAAATCGCTTTGGATGAATGCACATGATATTTTAGTTTTTCAGTCAGTGTTTTGCACTCAGGATATAGTAATCGTAACTCGTGACTTCTCTGACCTTTAGCAGATTCACTGTGTTAAGACCAGCTGGACGACCTTTAACTTCCTGCTTTTCTGATACGTCAATTACTTTTGCAGTTCTGCCTTCCACGACCAACTTTCGAAAAACAGTAGCAGCCTACAATTTGTAAAAGCATGAATATATCTACAACGTGAGATAAGAAAGCAACAGTCAAGAAATTCTAACACAAGAATGAAACACTAACTTCCAGGTCGAACAATCTACGTCTCTCCCACTCTAGTTGAAGTTCATAACCATCCTGTCTTATATAAGGTCGCAGAGCCCAAAACTTTTCTGGCTTGAAAGTATTAATCTGCATGTACCGTTGCACACAAAACCCAAGAGTAGGAGTCTGGCATGGACCATAACTGAAATAAAAAATCAAAAGATCTTAAGTAGTTAAAAAGGATTAAACCAGATGGATGCAGTGACTTGTATTATAAAGAAGATGGGAAAATCTAGTTGGTAATATAGTTTACAGAAAAACTACTATAAGACATACTCTTTCCAGTATTCTAAAGAATGCTCAAATAGGAGAACACATATGATTGAATTTGAACACATATGACAGCTCATTTTATTTCCCTATTATGAGAAATGAAGAGGTGCTTCTACAAAGATAGACACCATAAAAAACAAGTCCTGTACTCCTTTTTACCATATACATGAATTGCATTACTCGGACGCTCTAAATGTCAGGAGATAACCACAATAGAATTCCACAGCCGCATCTTATATGATTTAACCATATTAAATACCCCCAGAAAAAAAATGCATCTGGACTCAAGAAAAAAGTCAACCCTATTTTTTGGAGAGTCTTTACATATGAAACCAAACAAAAAAGAGAGAAGGAAGGGGACAAGAGGAAACTGACGAGATAACTCTGCAGTCCAGATTCTGATATTTTCCTTGGAAATAACTTGTTTGGAATCGCGAGAATGCTACACCCACTTTTAGATCTATCTCTTGACGAGCATCTACGGCCAGTGCCTCATCCCTGTTTGGTTCAACAAGGTTGTCCATGGCCTTTGATATATCTTTCTCAGTAACAGATGAAAATCGCGCCCGATAAACCTTTCTCTTACTATCTTTCATGTCAAAGCCAGTGCTCTCGATAACTACAGAAATAATAATGGTCAACAAGTTATAGCAACGACCATCAAAACCATGTTTATTCTCAAGTATGAGTGGCATAGAAAAAGTAATTTTTCAGGAGAAAAATGATTAAGATGTTGGTGATTGCAACACATAGCAGGAGCTAACTGTATAACTGAACCCCCAATCTACTACTACAACTTAAAGGGGTCAACCATTGGCTACTGACATGATATACAACAGATTCAACAGTATGCTAGGTTTCATTTAGCAAAACCAGAGAAGAAAGTATAGTTGCAATGACTATGAACAATAAATTCTAAATATTTCAACCAAATGCTGGTGAGAAGGAAAGTGAAAAACGGTAATTTAGACTTGCCTTCAAAACATATATTCTCCCCCTCGCGATCGCAATCCAACCACAACACCATATAACTGCAACCACGAGCTTCATTACTTAAGTGCCTACAAATATGAGCCTGAGGTTTGAAGACATCTGTAAATTATTGTAGACAGAAAAAAACGCCAGTAGCATATAGCCACTAGAAAGATGCACCTCTAGTACTAACTACTAAACATCCGCATAATTATTATCCAAAGTCATGCATATCGTTTTTTCATAAAGCAATAAAGGTCATCCCTTAACATATAATACAACTGCTATACAAGAAAGTACTGCTGATGCCAAAGTCCAAGGTAAAAGCCAAAAGAACCAGCTCAATCCCTTCCCATACACAAAGAAAAGAGAGAAGATCGTGAGAATTATTTACCTTTGGGTTTGACTCTTTTTTCTGAATAGGAGCGTTAAAAAGATCTTGTGGATCAACTGTTGCCCAATTTTGATATTTTTCTGGGAAATCTACACTACAATATGAGAGAGACATTTAGAAAGACTGAAAAATAGTAAGAATGTCTACAAGCAAAAGATTTCACAGCAGCTATGTGCCCGAGATAGAGTCCAAGAAATAAATTTCAAAAAATTGGATGAAACATTAAAAGAAAACAATTTTCCAAACTCTCGATTGTAGCAAGAAAAACAAAAACTTGAGTAGCTAATAAAGACGATGCAAAGAGCAATTTCAAAGCATCTGAGGAAACATACAACTGATAAAGAAAGTGTGATAATCACTCCTATTGAAAGGTAATCTATGCAGCCACCAATCACTCCTATTGTTCTCTTGATTTGAATAATATTGATAAGCAATAGAGAACCTGAAAACATGTCCGATAACAGATGTTACTCGATAATGTGCTTTGAATCCTCGAAACATCCCATCAAATTCATGAACCTCTGTACTTCCTCTCCTTGTAGACATCTGAAGCAAAAGGATAAAAACACAGAACTGATTTGGTTTTTCAACTCTCAAAGAATACTGATTCAGTCACAAACACTATATTCACAACCCATCGCAGCTGAAAATATGAAAATACTTCAACTGATATATACCTTAGTTCAACACGAATCGTATTAACTCTATGTTACCCAACAAAGCTTCGAGCTCGGGTTTAAGAAACTAGAGAATCGAAAGATATAGAGAGAGAAACCTGGCCGTGAGAGAGAACTGAAGCTATGGAGAGGGCAATGCTGGGCTTCTCCGCCACCTGATGAAAGCAACGAGAAGAGATTTGTAAAGAGATGGAGAACTGAAGATGGGGAAGTGGAATTGAAATCAGAGAAACATAATTGCCTCACCATAAGAACTCTGGGGAGATGAGCCATTGAAGACGATGACGGAATCAGGTCAAAGCTCAGGCGTCGAAGAGCTTTTCCCGGAGACGCAGAAATCAGTCAGCCTACGACAACAGGAGACACCGCGTTTTGCTATACATTAAACGTCACCGTTTTGGCGATTGAAATGGTACCTTAAAATTCGTTTGGTTAGCATTTCAGTTTTGGTTTCGATTTAGGTTCTGTGAAAAATCGTACATTTGAACCGGTTTCTTGGTTCTAGATAAAACAAAAATTAAAAGATTGTTTATGAATGGTTTGGTTAGGATTATTTATTATGATCATTTCAAGTTTAAATCAAAATGTTATATGATAGTTATTGTGGAGAAATAAATCTTCAACCTTTTAAAATGAAAGACGAGTTGACAAATATAAATAAAATAAAAAAACATTTTGATTTAAACTTGAATAGATCATAGCAAATTTGGGAATTAAATAGATTGTTAGCCATATTTTTAAAGGATAAATTTTTCTAATAGTGTTTTTAAGCGCAAAATCTCTTACCAACAAATCCAAACAAAAAAAATTGACTCCGTGAAATCATTGTTCATTTCATTTTGGTTGGACCGATTTTTATTGTTTTTAATTACCACCGGTTTCTAAGCCAAACCCGACGAATTCAATGTTAAGCAAGTTTTTTTGGCAAGAATTTCATGCAAATCATCTCGCATAAAACATTCAAGTTGAAGCCTAAAAGTGTGAGTAACACAAACATCGACTTTGTCCAAAGTGGAATCGAACACAACATTTATGCTATTTTACGTGTGTGGCTTGGCTCCTCAATTATCCCACCATTGTATGCGGGTCAGTACGTTCAACTTCTTTCCGTAGTTCTTTTTTTATCAAAAAATGTAGATAATATCGTTGATGTGTTATAAATTCAGAATATTGCATGTTTGATGTTACTGATAAATGACGATATATACCAATCCAAACATTGAATACTAACTAAATTTTACATTTCCCATCCCTCCTAGTCCTAGATTTTGGTCTACCAGAGACAAAGTGAAAAGCAAACAATAAAGGGTAATGTGTCTTGTTGTAGTGACATATCATCTTTCCCTTTCAATATGTTTTCTTTTTCGGCTTTTCTTATTTTTTGTTATAATTATTAATTTATAAATGTCTTTAAATTTCCAAATTTTCAATGTATAATATTCTTTTCTTGAAGAACAATTGTTTGGGCAGAAGATACTCTATTAAAGTCTATTGATGTTAATTGAACTGTATAATATGATGATTTTATTCTCCATAGGAAATACTTATATACTAAAGCACTTATTAAATTTTACAAATAGCAGGTTTAACAGGTAAATCCTTGGAATGATAAAACATAGATTACAAAATTTATAACCACGTAGTTAACAAAAAAAAAATTATAATCACGTAAAATAAGAAACACGTATATACTTTAGCAGATAAGTTATTAAACATGTGTGAAAAATGTGTTACAATTACAAACACAAAATGCAATCCGAAGTAAAAACATTTGGATCATGTTGTCTATGTTATGTGCATACATGCATGCTCTCGTAATAGTAGATCATATGTGTCTAGGTGTGAGCGAGATTCGATGACTTTGTTGACAGAAAGTGTGTCCTTTGAAACAAACCATAATCCTTTTGATGTTGTTTTCTTTCTATTTAAAATGTGGGTCATATAGGAAAAATAAAAGAAGTGGTGAATATATCATATATGCATTCTACGAATACAATAGTATTATGTTGAGAAACTGTATTGCCAATGCTATGAATATTTTTCTCCGTTTTTCTCTAATAATTTTCGTTTTTGATAAGAAAATCGAAAAGTCATATAAGAAATTTGAAGTGTATCGTCTATTATTGTATATACACAACTCATAATAAATGGCAACGTGTGTGTGATAGTGGACTGACGGAGAAACGACTCGTGGAAGAGAGTTTTATTTATGCGGTAGCCAATCTTTTTTTCTAATAACGGTGAATTATTAGATAAATTCAAAATTATTTCTACACTATATAAAAAATTCAAATATAATTTTATATAAAAGATTTATAGTTATCAACCATGATTAAAATGGCGGTAAAAAAATCAAACTTTAGTATCTTTTCATTTTTTGCGCCACAAAAAAATAGCTTTTCATTTTTCTTTTACCATATGAGATATGAGTTTTTCTTTTTACATACAAGATATATAATTATGCGTGTGTGTAGTATAAAGAAAAATAATCAAATATGTAGTTATATAGTATCAGATTAAATAGAAGTTTTTAATAGAACTTTTACCACTGTAAAGTCGTTTGAAGACTAGTCATAACTAATCAACCATGCATTAAATCATATTAAAATCTTATACTCATTCTGTTTAAAAAAGATTGATGTTAAGCTTTTTTTACACAAATTAAAAAAAGGACTCTTTTTAAATACATTATTTTCTCTCACTAAAAAATACTCTAATAATTATAAACCAATAGTAATAAACTAAATGTAATTATTTTCAATCATTACATTTTAAAATTTATAATTTATCAAAAAAAATAAAGAAAAAAAGATAAAACATCAATCTTTCTAAAACATAAAGAGTAGTAAAATACAAAATCCTGAGTCTGGAACACGTTATGATACCCTATTAAATTAAACATATATTACATGAAAGGACTTCTGTGTTTTTTTCATCTGATTGGCAAAATTCATAAGTTCTCCACAAGAACTACTTGATACTGGTTTTGAAAGCCTTTTATCAGAAAAAACAAAAAAAAACTACTTGATGATCGTTTTATTTCCATCGATTCGTACCAAATGGAACACTAGGCATAAACCATAACCTATGCATACTATTATTTAAAGTGATATAGTTGACGAACAAAAAAGTGATATAATATGGTTTACCGAGAAAAATAATTTAAGGTAGAAGAAAATTAAAAGCGGAAAAAGACCAACATTGTAAGGTAGAGACTTGGAATGGGAAAGAAGAAATGATGAAGGCATGTTTGGCATCTGGCCATCTAAAAGCCAAAACCATCCTATCCAAATATTTAATTATTTTGTCTTTTTAAAGCAAAAGAATCCGTTTCGATATTATAACTACAATGACTATCCATGCATATATCATACATTTTGTATACGTATATAAACCAATCATGTATAAATATTATGTATACATGATTACATGTATATAGTCATTGTCATCCAACGAGATTAAACGTGAGCGTCTTATTCAGATAAAAATAGACGTTTGTCATAAATGGCAGTTAAAATGGTAAATACTCAAGTGGTAGAAACGATAAAAGCAGGTTTAATAGAAGACCTTCGCTATCTTATACAAAAATTATTTTCATAGTATACTATCATTAGTTTATAGTATAATGATGAACTTTTTGCTCCTTCCTTAATCCAAAATGATTTGGGAGACCCCCTTTAATATCCTTAAAATTTCAACATTTACGAGGCGGTCAAAAGCAAACAAGATTCATCTTGTTTTACAGATCTTTCTAACACGCACACGGTATTAGATTAACTATTTGCTTTATTCTTGTCTGTAATCTCTTTTTCTTGTTCCTGTTCAAGGTACCTAGCTTTAGGTACATGGTCATTTGGTTATAGGCGCGGGTAATACCATTTAGCATTTACGAAACAGAAAATTTTCGAAATGGTTGTTTGTATCATTGGTCGAATGGTTAGATAAGAATATTAATTATAAGAAGTTACATTATATTTTGTGTATATACTTCAAGCCTTAATAATCACAGAAAATTATTTAGTTTAATCACTCAAATTTTTTGTTATTTGATCATAACTTGAATTACTTTGAAATCGTTTAACTATTCAACATTAAACGTATCATAAGCACCCCATGCATCGCATGCGACTTAAGGCGATCTAGTTGAATAAAATATTGATGACAAGTACGAAAAAAGAAGAAGAAAAAAGTCGTATTTAATTTTTTTTTATTATAATTAGGAGGTGATAGAACTTTTAATACTCACTAATTTTTGTAGGGTGAGTGTAGCCATCAAGTACCTCACTCATCAAATTTTCTAATGGATTTAAAGCATAACACCACTTCACTTCGATTGACTAAATGAGAATGATTTAGAGAATTTCGCGAACATATTTCTGACCTATACAAATATGATAACTTTTCATTAAGTGAAAACTATTAAACCATCATCACAACTTTATTGTCGTATTTAATTTTGGTAGTTCACCAACGTTAAATATATTTTTGGTGATTTAAGTTTATCCGTCATGATCTTGTTAGTTGCGAACCTTTATACATGTTTTCTTAGACCTATTTATGATACAGGGACACAAACATAGACCTCTGGAATCCCCAAAATTTTATTTATGTTGATTATCAATTGTGATATTCATAATAAGTAATTAATAATTTTACAGTCACATCAGAGATTACAACTGCTTTTATATTTGTTCAGAATCATTTAGAATATCACAGAACCGTGTACGTTTAGCTAAAAAACTAATCTACATTTTTCCACAACCATTAGTATATAGCATTCAATATTCAATATATATTTTATAATTGACATAGTTGAGATGACCCTATAAAAAAAATTCTATTAATATGGGATTTGTTTTTAAAACACCACTTTTTATACAATTTATTATAAGTAGTTTTACAAGCTAATAAAAGCTTTTATTAGGTAGTTGTAAAAATAGTATTTATAAACATTTATAAGGTTTAATAAAGTTTTACCAGATTTTATAAAAGGTTTGTAAATTCTTATAAACCGTTATAAGACATGTAAAATGGTACTATTTTTGAAATCTTTTTTCTATTAGTATTATATTTGAAAAAGATTCCTGAAAATGATACTGCTTAAAATATTTCTAGTTGATAACTTATAATATATATATATATATATATATATATATATATATATATTATTATATAAACTTAGGTTGTACTCACGAGAAGTCGACATGTGTCAAAATTATACTTCACGAGATTATGACACGTGTCATAAATAATTCAGATTTTTGCATGTATCAAATTCATAAATACAATTATTAAAAATATATATATACAGAAATAAATAATTTTAAAAGGAAAAAACTAATAATTTGTTAATTTATCTAATCAATAATTAAAATTAAGAAATAAGTTAAAAAAAATCTAAAAACGAAAAAAATATTTTTAAAAGAAAAAGAAGAAACCAGTAATTTTTTAATTTATCTAATCAATAATTAAAATTAAGAAATAATTTTAAAACAAATCTAAAAACGAAAATAAAACTAATTAAAATATAGAAGTAATTTTAAAACGAAAAAAAAGAAACTAAGAATTTGGTAATTTATCTAATCAATAATTAAAATTAAGAAATATTTTTAAAAGGAAAAAATGAAACCAATAATTTGTTAATTTATCTAATCAATAATTAAAATCAAGAAATAATTTTAAAACAAATACAAAAACGAAAATAAAACATAAATCCATATCTTAAGGAAAAAAGTTAAACAAGAATTTTTCAATTTATCTAATCAATAATTAAAATTAAGAAATAATTTTCAGAGGAAAAAAAAAATCCAACAAAAATTGTTAATTTATCTAATCTTATTATATAAACATTGGTTGCAGAATGAACAAAATTGATTTAGTATAATCCAATTTAATTTATTATTCTAATTGGTTAAGTATTAAATAAATTTTAGGAGATGATCTAATATGCAGAATTAGGAGTACTAAATGATATTCAAAACCGACCGTTAAACAGTTTTGTCGGGTTTATCAACAAGAGTTACATATAATTGACATAAGATAAGAAATTAGTTAGAAAAATGCATGATATTCTCAGTTTACGAAACGAATAAACAACACCTCTCTCGGACATGAAAAATAAAAGAAAAGTGTGTAAATGATTTCTCCCAAAGGAAAAAAACAAAAATTATTCTTTCACAAAGAAAATAAGTCCAAAACGAGGCGGAAATATATTTTGAGAGAGTTGCTCATGCAGAGCTAATTCTCATACACTTATCTGGATCTAGCTAGAGGAGAGAGCAAGTCGAAGGGACTTCTGTTGGAGATTGAAAATGATGGTGGATAAGAATCTGACAATGGAAAATAAAGAAAGCCGTGAAAACCAAATATCTTAAGGTATAAAGCTCGCAATAAGAATAAAATTGAGAGCTGGTGACGGAATGGTGGAGCTAGGAGATGTTGTTAGAAAACGTCATGAGACAAAGAATATTGAAAGATTTCAGTTAAGTAAAACTGCGAGAGGAAAAAAATATTATGTTGGGAACCGAGATACGATCTCAACAAGAGGATATCAAATTAGACAATTAAGATATTGCGAAAACATCTCACCTAGATATGAGAGAGAACATAGCCGCTAGTCATTGGATCTTTTATTACATCTCATACAAGGTTTGGGCGTTAGGGTTGGTTCATGTCTCTCGGGTTTTTAGGTTTAGAGGTCTATGATCTATTCAATTTAGTTTGGTTCCATCTGCATTCGAGTCAAGATTGGATACACGAAATAGAAAACAAATATTAAAAATTGGTTAAATTTGAATAAAATTTGGTTAAAATTTCACAAATATAACTTAGAACTTTCAAATATTTCTGCATTTTGCATATGTTGGTTATTTTGATCTAAAAATAATTGATATTTTTTTGTTTATAATTGTAAGGTATATAATTGAGTTATATCAAATTTATATATTATTAATGGTTTTGAATATATAGTTGTATTTCAAATATTTCGGGTATCCATTCAGTTCTAGGTTTATTTTTGAGTTTGGTTCCTCATATAGAGAAGTTTAAGATCTTTTCGGGTTTTTGTCAGCTCAAATTCGGTTTAGTTTTTTGGTTTCTAATATTTTTAAAATACATATTTCACATGATAACTGAAAAAACAAATAATAAAATAGACCAAAATAATGGATATGGTATATATGTTTAATATGTTAATAATAAAATTATAATATATAAATTAATTTATTCATGTAAAATATGTTAATAACCAAACTATTTTCTCTAACGAAATATGATTTCTACTTTCCTCCTAAATTTATTTTTATAAGATAAATCATTAAGCACACGTATTTACTTTAATAATTAATTTTATTTAAATTTAATTTATTTTAAAATTTAGAAACTCGTTCATCGGATGGAATCCTAATTTAGTATATATATATAATAGAATAGTAAAATAATAGTAGAAAGACTTGACATGAATGAATTTTTGATCTCATAACGAACTAATAAAACTCAAAAAAAAAAGTCTCCCGTAATTTATGATTGTTTTATATAATATAACAGTGTAATCAAACTAGTAAATAATTGAATAATAGTTAGTAAACTCAGCAAATCATATTTTTATTTTATTTTTAAAAGTCCACAAGGGCTGATTAGTCTAAGGTAAGGTTTCATTCTAAAGCTCTTCTCTCTCTGCGCTTTATTCTGTTCAAATCCGCTGCTTTTACTTTGCCGTTTCACTGAGAACGAGGCTCACTCTCTCTTTCTTTCTCTCTCTCTCCTTGAAGAAGAAGAAGCAGGACCAAGCAGAAAAGCTTAAACCAGCACTATCTCTTCACATCACTTTTTTGCTTTCTCTCTTCAAAATCTTTCTCATTGTCTTCTTTGCCTGCTTCAAGAATTGTTGTCTCTTCAACACTTTTTTTACTTCTTTATTCTAAAACCAATCTTCTCTTCCTCTCTTATTCTCTTTCAGAAATCTCTCATGTTTTGTTAGTTAAAGAGAGTCTTAGAAACTAAACCCATTTCTTAATCCCTGTCTCTGAGATCGAAGGACAAGGCAAAACCCTTGTTTTTGCTTAGCTTCTGTCTGAATCAAAGGAGGGGACATAAGCCAATTCTTGTCAATTCAAAATTTTCTTACTTTTCTAAATAGTGATTCAACTAAAAACCCCAAATTTGCTACACAGTTCGATTTGATCTCTGTTGTCTTTTTTTGGGAATGGATTGAGTTTGAGTCTCTACAACTAAAGAACAAACAGTGAAATCAAATAAAGAGAAGCAATGAGAGACGATAAATCCAAGAAAAGCAAGGTTTACTTATATTTCTTTAATTCTCTTTTTTCATCTTCATGAATTTTCAGATTAAACAATTTCATTTACCTTTTTTTTTGTCTCTTCAATGAAGTTGTCTTGGTCCAAAAAGATGGTGAGGAAATGGTTCAACATCAAAACCAAAACTGAAAAGTTTCAAGCTGATGATGCTTCTGTTCCTCAAGGTACAAAAAAAAAGGAAAAAATAAGATTTGGTTCTTTGTTTTGTCAAAACTTGTTCTTGTTCTGTTCTGCAGAAGTGTTAGTTGTAATCTTTTGTCTTTTCTGAGAAAACAAAACATCTCAATTCACTTTTTTTTGGTCCATTGCCAGTTTCTGTTTCTTCTGCTTTAACCACTTTTCTCTTTGGTCAATTAAAGAATTAGCAAATTGGATTGTTGTTGTCTAATTCCATTTTCTGATTTTCTTGATCAAATTCAGTTGAAGTTGAGCACAGAACCAGCTTCTCAGAGCCCTGTACAATCAAGAAGAGCAAAACTGGTAAAATTCATTCATCAATTACACATAAATTATCAATACTTTTACGAGAATTTATTCTTATCTTTTTCTCATTATTTCTTCTGAGTTTCTTCACAGAGAAACTCAATAAGAACTGGGAGCAGCAAGCTAGACAAAGGAGAATGAACTATGAAAATCCCAGAATCATTGATGTCCACAATTACAGGTATATATTCTCAGCCAATCACACACATATGTGTCTTATATAGTATGATCCATTGAAGTAAAAATCTCATGTTGATGATTCTTGAGTACAGCATCTTTGTAGCTACATGGAACGTTGCTGGACGCTCTCCTCCTGCTGATCTAAACCTCGATGAATGGCTTCATTCGTCAGCTCCTGCGGATATATATGTTCTCGGGTGTGTTATCGATACATCTTCGTTCCAAGAATGTCTGTCTTTGTTCAAGAAACGTTCGTAATAATCTATGTTTTTATTTTGTGTGTGTTCTTTTAGATTCCAAGAGATTGTTCCTCTTAATGCTGGTAATGTTCTTGGAGCTGAAGACAATGGTCCTGCTAAGAAATGGCATTCCCTCATCAGGAAAACACTCAATAACCTCCCCGGGACAAGCGGCGTGTGTCATACTCCGTCCCCTATTCCTGTCCCTATTGCAGAGATTGATGCTGACTTCTCCGGATCTTCGAGGCAAAAGAACGATACTTTCTTCAACAGACGGTCTTTCCAAGCACCAAGCCTATGGAGAATGGAGGAGAATGACTCTTCGATCTCACAGCCACGGCTGGACCATCGTTTCAGCGTCTGTGATCGTGTATTCTTCAGTCATAGACCAAGTGATTTCGACCCGAGCTTCAGGTGCGGTCACAGGCCTAGTGACTACTCAAGAAGGCCTAGTGATTACTCTAGACCAAGTGATTATTACTCTAGGCCGAGTGATTATTCTCGGCCTAGTGATGTTTCCCGGTGGGGCTCCTCAGATGATGATAACGGCCCAGGGGATTCTCCGAGTACAGTCTTGTATTCACCGGGGTCATGTCCTGGTTCTGCATCAAACGAAAACGGTAGTAGAATCCCATGGAACTCATCGCAGTACTGTTTGGTTGCAAGTAAACAAATGGTTGGTATCTTTTTAACAATTTGGGTGAAAAGCGAGTTACGAGAACACGTCAAGAACATGAAAGTATCTTGTGTTGGTAGAGGACTGATGGGTTATCTCGGAAATAAGGTAAAAATCTTATGCTTCATTACAGCTTGAGTTAGTTAGTTATGAGTTGGTTAGCTAGTGTGTTGCTAAAATGTCGTTCTTGTAGGGATCAATATCAATTAGTATGTTGCTTCATCAAACAAGCTTCTGCTTCGTCTGCACCCATTTGACCTCGGGACAAAAAGAAGGTGATGAACTAAGGAGAAACTCTGATGTCATGGAGATACTCAAGAAAACAAGGTTTCCTCGTGTCCAGAGTTCTGCAGACGAGAAGTCCCCTGAGAATATCCTTCAGCACGAGTAAGAACGAAACTAAACATCAAGAATCAAATACTTTGTTTTCAAATTCTTTTGCACTAAAATCCTGTTATTATTTCTTTGTTTCCATTTTATTTAGTCGAGTAATATGGCTCGGGGACCTGAATTACCGGATAGCACTCTCTTATCGATCCGCAAAAGCACTTGTTGAGATGCAAAACTGGAGGGCACTACTAGAGAATGATCAGGTACAAATACAGAGTTTCACATTTCTCACTTTATAGAATGTTTCTAATCCTTAACACTTTAAAAACATCTTCACTGCAGTTACGGATAGAGCAAAAACGAGGTCATGTGTTTAAAGGATGGAACGAAGGAAAGATTTACTTCCCACCAACATACAAATACTCAAATAACTCAGATAGATATGCAGGAGGTGATTTGCATCCAAAGGAGAAACGTCGTACTCCTGCTTGGTAAGTTTCTTGCATTCAGAAAAAAAAAAACTAAACAAGAACCCTGTAATGATCTAACAATGATTCTTTGTTTTGTTACTAAAAGGTGTGATAGGATACTATGGCATGGAGAAGGACTGCATCAGCTATCTTATGTAAGAGGCGAGTCACGGTTTTCAGATCATAGACCGGTTTATGGCATATTCAGCGCAGAGGTTGAATCAAATCACAAGAGATTAAAGCGAACATCGAGTTACTCCAATGCACGGGTCGAAGCTGAAGAACTCTTACCTTACTCCCGCGGATACACCGAGCTAACTTTTTTCTAAAAGGAGTTCTTTAGGTAACATCTCTATTCATAAAATTTATAAATCTAACCAAGAAAATTAGGAGAATAGAATGTAGTGTCAGTGACATGAAGCTATCAAAGCCAAAGTAGTCCATTATTTGTGGTCCTGAAACTCTCCTTAAGTAAGTCCAATAAGACTGGTCTGCATTTATTATGTATCAGCCAAGGAAAGTATAACCCACACGTTTCTCTCATATCATTTAAGGCACACCAAATCGATTTGGATAATATTGGACCCGGTTAAGCCATCTGTTTTCTGTCTTTTCGATTCGAATATGTGATTAGATTTATATTGCCTCTGCATCATCAGCAATAAATTATGGAAAATTTTCTTGAAACCAAGATTGTGTTGTGTGATTCTTGAAATCAAATCTTTTTTTTTCTGAAATCTCATAAAGAGTTATTATTGTATATGATTCTTCATCATATTATGATCACTTATGGTATATAATTTGATTCGGCTTTTGTCAGGTGAATTAAAGTGTTTATTTTTTTCGATTGTTGAAGCCTTGAAGAGTGATGATGGAGACATTCCATTGCTCCTTTTAACAAACAGGTTGGTCCAACTTCTTTTCGTATGTCTGTTTCCGGTTTGGTTTCAACTTTCAACTGATTTAAATTTTAACGGGTGAATTTCCGGTTTACAGGTGTAAAAAAGGGTGGTAATTTTGTCTTGGTTAATCGATTTCGCATATCAAACCGGTTCTTCTTCTTCTTTTTTTTTGCTAACTTTGGGAGGATCTTAAAGTAAATTTTACAGCGTGTTTATTAGGTAATAATTTCGTTTTCTCAGTTGAATTTTATTTCACTTTTGTTGATGAGTTAATAACAGTTTAACTTATTATAAAAAAACTTGTGCTTTGTGCAGGATTGTAAAACTGATTGATGGGAGTTTATTTTAATTCATCATTCTTTTAGTTAGTAAGTATTTAGAAATAGTTTTTAATATTATTAGTATTATAAATTGAAGTGTGTTCCCGAGACAATGATAGTGTAATGCTTGTTATAGAAGGTTTGGCCGTTAAAGTGTAACAAAAGATTATACAAAAACAAAAGCAATACCAAATTTATCAAAAAAAACACAATTATTTTATTTCATTCATTATGATTGTTTTCCTTGGAAAGAAAAAGTGAAAAGAATCAAAAGATAACTTCTTGTAAGTTTATAAACTTGTAATGATCGTTGGGCTGAAAAAGTTAAGAGTTTCTCTGATAACAAATCAGCCAAAAATGAACATATATTGCAAATTTGCAATTATTAAAACCTTTTGCATTATTTTAATAGCACTGCGTGCAAAAAGTTTAATAATTTTCAATCATTAGTTTGAGTTTATATATATATATATATATATATTTGTCCTCAGGAGGAAACATACACAAACTACAGGAAATTTGTAATTTAACAAGAGGCAATTTGTATATATATATTTTTTGTCGTCAAGAGGAAATTTGTATTTCCTCCGTTTCAAATTGATCATATTTTTAGAATTTTTTTTTTGTTTCAAAAAAATAAATTTCTCTATTTCTTATGCATAAATAGTTTTATATTTCTTATTATGCTCTTATTTAATTCTTTTTATTTGTTTTGAAATCCTAAATTTAATTATTATAATACAATAAAATAAGGTTAAAATTGTCGTTTCAAAAAGTTTCTTAAAATCTGTAAAAATCCTAGAAATATGAACAATTTGAAACAGAAAAAGTATTATATAATACAGTTTTTTTAAAAAATATTTAAAATTAAAAGTAAGAGAGAGAATAATATGAGTAGAATGAAATGATTGAAAAGAGTATGAAAGTGTAGAGAATGTATTGTGTAATCTCATGCTTTCTCTTTTTCCTATTTGCTCATGCTTTTTTCTCTTGTTTCAGATTTTGGTGATTACAACAACACTTGTAAATTCCCTTTTTTTTATTTATTTATACTAATATATACTAATATAACCCAAATATAAAAAAATCCTTGTAAAATGTGAAGTCAGACAATGATCAGTTCTATATTTTCATGGAAAATCGAATTTTACAAAACATTAGCAATTTCTTAAATAAAGAAGAAATGGAAAGTGTGGTCCAGATGTGTATATCAAAATGGCATATTTGAATACCTTTAATAGCTACTCCTATTAATATTTTTCTCTTTTTTTATCATCTGATTATTATTGATAGTAAAAGGGTCAAGTTACAAACAACCAAATTTAACACTAAAAAGTTGGACAGAAACATGTAGTAAAAACTAAAACATTCAAATCTACAAAGACAAAGAAACTAAGGGATACAACACCCAAGAAGACACGAAGCAGATGACGACTGCTTCTCTCGCAGCCAAAAGAGAATCATCAAAACAACAAGAGAAGTCACTCGAGATATTGATGACATCAAAGCAGCCAAAAACTCCAAAGACTAAGGAAAACTCAACATCCTAAATCGAGACACGGCAATGATGAGAAACCCGAAAAAGCAGATACACATGCCCCACATAACAACTAAAACTCTCAGTGGACCTTCGAAAGCAAATTACCGAGGAAGTTGTGCCAAACAAACCAAATAATAATGGAGACCTCCTATAGCGAATCCAGCATACCACACAATTGAGAGACCAAGGTTTCATAACCCGACAAAAAAACTCCAAGCAAATGCCTAAGAACAACTTTCGGATGCGGCCAAGTCTGCAACTACTTAAAAGGCTCAATAGAAACCTGAGAAGAAAATCAGAAACGATCCAATCTAAAACGTAGAGACAAGGAGCAAGTATGAATCACACCGAAAAAACCGAACCCAGCAAACTGAGAGGGGCAACTGATCGAACACGGCGCGACTCCAAAGGTAACCCACAAACGAAGTAAAGCAGCTAGAGGGACAAAGGACCAAGCAAATTTGGACTCACAGCCAAAAGCTCCAAAAACACTAAGCAACAAGAAACTCGGTGAAGAGGAGAGACTTACAACGAAATCTAGACATGATAGATTTGTTTAAGTCTAGCCTTCCTGAAAGCAGGTCAGGGAGGAAAACCTCCAAGGAAGGCGACAAAGAAGGCGTTCGCAGCCTCAACCGCATCGTTGACTAACGAGTCTGGCGCCTCCATCGTCACACCGGGAACAAATAAACCCCGGCACCACCAACTTCCAACCGATCGAGGTAATGAGAATTCAAACCAAATAAGCACCAATTTGCCAAGGAAAAAGGATGAAAAAACTGTTGCAAAAGAACCAAGGCCTCTACTGTCGCCTAGACTCAGGAAGACAAACACCGGAAAGAAACTAGCCTAACCGAAGCTCTCTCCGTGAACCAAGAGCAGAAGACGACGACTCTATCTCACCAGCAACCACCAGAATATTTTTCTCATCTATAATTTTTCTTTTGTTAAAGGGTTCAATTTTTAATTTTCGCAGAGGCACAACCAGATAGATTTGTCCGATTTGGGGACATAGACTCGGCTCGGATCATACCAAAACATACTGCACTAGTATGAGATTAAATTTGGTTGCTTGTACTTTGTCAATTGCCGCTGAATGCAAAATCACTAGTTAACATCATAAGTACTTGTGACAATATCACTAGAAAACTTAAAAACCCGTAAGTTATTGGTTTGTTTCAGGCATTTTTGTATATTTATTTCATGGGAATACCATTCAATTTGAAAGTGGTTGAGTTGCTGGAATATGGTTTACTAAAATTTCTCTATGGTTCTTTTGAGTTGTTATACATTTAGTTACATTTTACATGTAAGTACTTTGTTTCATCTTGAAATAAAGATAAACACTACAAATATGAAGCAAGTCTTTTGGACGTGTTACTACTATATGATAGTAGTGGTCTTTGCTTAAAGTCTTCTTATTTTCCCTTCTATGTGGACCTGTACCCATGTCGACAAGCCTCACAATCTCCGGCAATTCCTTGAATAGCTCTACTGTCACTGGCCTCGCCGCTTTCGTCGCAAAACCTTTTCTCCAATACTTTCTCTCGCTAGTACATAACCATTCTCTTTTCTTATCTTATCGACCTGAAAGATTAATATGTAGCCAAAAAAAATCGGATTTTCTTATTGCTTTCGACCAAAAATAGTAACATTTCTTATAGATTAAAGTTTAAAGATTATACATTAATTTACATAATTTAGTCGATTAAAATATTTGGGCTATAATGGGTACAGTCCCTTGTTTTCCATTTGAAGATATTAGTCTTATGAGCGGATTGGTCTGTCTTAATGAAGAGCGGATTTTAAAGGGAAGGAAAAACCCAGTGTTGGTATGGGTTATATTTAACCCCAGCACCGGACAATCTTTGACTTTACCCAAAATGAAGACGACGAAAAGGGTTGGGCTGATGAGCTATTTTGGGTATGATCCAATTGGGCAACAATATAAGGTATTGTCCACCATAATTTCTCCATATGGAAGAGATGATGGGAACCGTCAATATCAAATTCTGACATTAGGAACTGGAGAGTTGTCTTGGAGGATGATCAATCCTTGCAGACCTCATGTTATTTCATATGGTAATAAGATCTGCATCAATGGTGTTTTGTATTACCGAGCTGGGATTGGTCGGATGTCCTCTGAGGCTACTATGTTAGTGCGGTTTGATTTTAGCTCTGAGAAGTTATTCTTTATGGAAATTATGGAAAGTTTCAGTAGAGCATTGCATACTGCAGCAACTCTGATAAACTACAATGGCAAATTAGGTTCACTTCTGTCGGAAGGTCCTCGCTTTGTTACTGGAGAAACTAGAAGTTTTGAGTTGTGGGTTCTAGAAGACGTTGAAAAACATGAATGGTCAAAGCATACATACATATTGCCTCCTTTGTGGAAACATATGGTTGGAGACGTCCGTTTAAACTTTGTTGGAGTGACTCGGACCAATGAAATTATGTTGTCGCCGGATGAGTTAGACACGCCTTTTGTCTATGTTTTCTACTACAACATGGAGAGGCAAACTATCACGAGGGTTCAAATCGAAGGAATGGAGAAGTTACAGGGTATTATTAGAGTTAACACTTTCTTAGACCATGTAGAGAACGTGAAGCTTTTGCAGTCATTTTAAAACTTTATAATTTGAGAGTTTGTAACATAGCTAGTTTGGCTCTTAAAGCTCTCTCTATAAGGATCATGGAAGCTTAATAGATATCTTATATTTCCTCTGGTTTTGTGTAGTCATCATTTTTTAGCTTATTGGATGACTCGATTATGTTATGGTGTGAATCTTTTGTGGTTACAAGTTAAATAGTCTTACAGAATTGGTCAAACACATGATCGGGTGATCCTAAGCTACTCATGGAGCAAATGTTCTACGCTAAAACTTAGCTTTTCATAGTCTCTTCTAATCAATTCATTCAGTAATATTATATTCACATAGCATATATAGTGTGAATTAATCTTTTTGTTTATCAATTACTTCAAAGGATCAGAAGGCAAGAAACTAAACATGATCATGTCTCTTACACTTCCTTTAATAAAATAAAACCTCCTCATCACACCTTCTCTAGTAAAACCAACTTTTTCAAGAACCCTTTGAGATCCAACATTTTCCACGTCGACAAGTGCCTCAAGCCTCTCAATCTCCGGAAACTCCTTGAATATCTCAGCCGTCACTAGCCTCACCGCCTCCGTGGCGAAACCTTTCCCCCAATACTTCCTCGCTAGGACATAACCAATCTCTTTTCTGATCTTATCAACCGGCATGATCAAGATGTAGCCGATCGGACGGTCGTCTTCTAAGCAGATAGCTTGGAGCCAAGGGTGTGTCAAAACCGAATCGGTTACGTATTTGATGCCTTTATCTCTGCTCTTACAAGAGCAAAAGCGTGCGACTTTAGGGTCTGTGGCCCAAACCATGTAATCGTCAACGTCTGAAAGAGTCATCGGCCGGAGAGATATTCTTCCCTCAGGCGAAGAGGTCATGATTGGTTGACTTTCGTGTGAGTCCATCTCCATTAAGGATAATGATTGTTTGAGATCAGATTATTACGTCAATGGATGTCTTTATATACACAATGCGATTTAGAAAAAACTGCGTAATTTCCCGATTGCTTTTGAGTTTTGATTAGAAAAAATACTAGTACCTTGCTATTATAAAAATATCGATTGAAGCTCCGAAATAAGGTTACGTGTCATCCTGTGAATGGATAGTTATCTATGTTGACCTTTTTGACTTTAGACACTTGGCTTCCAAACAAAGTACTTTGGACTTCGAAACTTAACGTGTTGCTTCCAGGATGTGACAAAGCGTTTGTGATGGCTTTTCCAAAGAGGATTGAACTGTTTCTCAAGTGGTCGCAAATTCTTTGGTAATTGGTACCGTTAATAATGTCGAAGTCAACGCAAGACTCAACTTTTCGTATGATTATAACGTAAAATAGCTGGAAATTTATATAACGTTTTACAGATTTTTATTCATCTAAATCATCGTTTAAAAATGTACTTATCTCTTGTATCATTGCTTCACATATCTTTTTAACAGTTTAATTTCTTATTCATCTATTCGTTGTTAGATATCATCATCTTTCTCTCGGAACTTTTCTTCACATTATCTTTTGACAGTTTTTTCATTAATCTATTTGTTGGTAGAATTCATCTTTAAAAAATTCAGTATAAACTTACATTTTTATGAGATATTGAATCTTTGTTTTATTTGGTGAAGTGAATGCGGTAAAAGCAAAGTCATGCATGTACTCTCAGACCATTAAAACAAAATAAAATAGTAAATCCATAAGGTTACAACAAGGTGAGAAGAGGAAAAATAGATCATGACATAATTCAAATCAATTATGCATGTGATTCACAAATTTATTTAAAATAAAAAATTTCGATATATCAAATAAATTGTCTCTGCAAATCTAACATGATTGATATTTGTTGATATTCAAATCAAATCAATGCAAAGAATCAGAAGGCAATAAACTAAACATGACCATATCTCTAATATTTCCTTTAAGATACCTAAAGTTCCTCATCACACCTTCTTTCACAAATCCAACTTTTTCAAGAACCTTTTGCGATCCAACGTTGTCTATGTCAACTATTAGATAAAGAATATTCGTAAATATGATTTGGATATTCTCATAAGTAGTTTCCTAAGATATAGGAGAATCACTCCTATGTATAACGACATTGTACTATATATTGAGGGCATGAATATAGAACTCCGTAAGGGAGATTTCCTCAATCTAACATGGTATCAGAAGCCTGATTCTCAGAAAGTTTTGAGTTCTCGTTTTCAATACCTCTCTCTTTCTAAACCTTCATCGTCTCTGTTTTTCATTCTTTTCTGCTTCTCATCATCTCTTTTTTTCTCATCATCATCATCAATGGCTGCCGTCCCTCCTGCTGCGAATCCTGATAGGGTTTATGGGGTAACAAACATAAAATCTCATATCCCGGTCATACTCGATCTTGAGGAATCAAATTATGATGCTTGGCGTGAACTTTTTCACACACACTGCCTCTGTTTTGATGTCCTCGGCCACATAGACGGCACCTCTCTCCCTGCTAACAATGATGACTTAGCTTGGAAGAAACGCGATGGCATAGTCAAACTGTGGCTCTATGGAATGCTTTCTCCAAAGTTTTTTCAATCTTCCTTCGTCCCTGGTTCCTCTTCCAGAGACATATGGTTGAAAATTGAAAATCAGTTTAGGAATAACAAAGACACACGTGCTCTCCGATTGGACAATGAGTTACGTACAAAGGAGATTGGTGACTTAAGTGTCATCGATTATTGTCAACAAATGAAGAAGCTTGCTGACTCTTTAAAATACGTCGACGCTCCGGTTCAAGAGAAGACGTTAGTCATGTATGTGCTCAATGGTTTGAACGCAAAGTTTGATAACATCATCAACGTTATCAAGCATCAAAAACCCTTTCCATCGTTCGATGATGTTGTGGCAATGTTGGAAGATGAAGAAAACCGATTAAAAAGAGCAATCAAACCAAGCAACATACACGTTGATCACTCATCATCCTCGACAGTTCTCAATGTAACTGATGATGTGTCTCCCAACACGTATCAGAAAAACACCAATCAACAATCCAACAGAGGCCGTGGCAGAGGTAACGGAAGAGGCCGTGGAAGAGGTCGTAACAACACACCATGACCACCAACTCCTAACTCGTCATATCCGAGCTATGGACCACCAATGTGGCAATATCCTTATCCGATATGGCCTTCTCCTTATGGTGTGCTTGGCTCAAGGCCTCCCTATTCAGCTCAGGTTTAGTCCAGCGGTTCCAACGGAGGAAATCGTTTTCAGCAGACAGCTGATTTTGCTCAAGCTTTCAACACTCTCACACTTCAAGACCCATCCGATAACCAATGGTATTTAGACTCCGGAGCCACCGCTCATTTAACCTCGGGCCAAGGTAATACTTTTCAGTCTAATTTTAATCCTTGCATTGGAAAATCGATAATAGTTGGAAATGGAAGTCACATCCCGGTTGTCTCTTCCGGATCCGTAAGACTTGTTTCTAAACCTCTACCTCTTTCTCTTCATAATGTTCTTGTCACTCCGGATATCATCAAAAATTTAATCTCGGTTAGACGTTTCACTCGTGATAACACTTGTTCCATTGAATTTGATCCGTTTGGTTTTTCTATTAAGGATCTTCACACCAAGGAGACACTTCTCCACAGTGACAGCACCGGGGATCTCTATCCCGTCTTTCCTCATTCTTCAGCAAATAAAAACCAAGCTTCACATTCGTCTTTTCTCACTCAGAACTCGGAAACATGGCATCGTCGCTTGGCACATCCTAGCCACGATTCTCTGAAAAATTTGATTTCTACTTTTGATTTTCGTTGTAATAAAAAGTTGCTCTCAACTTCATGTACCGCTTGTCAGCTTGGTAAACACGTTAAACTTCCATTTTATTCTTCAGATTCATTTGTTTCTTCTCCTTTTCAAATAATTCACAGTGACTTATGGACCTCGCCGGTTCAAAGTATTTCGGGAATTCGATACTACGTCTTATTCTTGGATCAATTTTCACATTTTCTGTGGATATATCCTTTAAGAAAGAAAAGTGACGTGTTTGGCAAGTTTCTACGTTTTCATTCATATGTTAAAAATCAGTTTCACACAAACATTCAGTCTTTGCAGTGTGACAATGGAGGTGAATATGATAATTCTCAGTTTCATGAATTTTTTGCCACACACGGCATCAAATTCCGTTTTTCATGCCCACACACTTCTCAGCAAAACGGAAGGTCCGAACGCATGATAAGAACCATCAACAATGCTATTCGGACACTTCTTTTCCAAGCTCACCTACCCGCATCCTTTTGGGTATAAGCTCTTCATACAGTGGTACACATTCTTAATCTCCTTCCCTCCTCATCAATTGCTAACAAAATACCGTTTTCGGTTCTCTTCAACAAACAGCCAAGATATGATCACCTACGGGTATTCGGTTTATTATGCTATCCTCACACAAATGGGATGAACAAGCTCGAACCACGGTCAAGCCCTTCTATTTTTCTTGGTTACCCTTCTCTTCATCGCGGTTACCGTTGTCTTGATCTCAAAACAAAGAAAATAATTATCTTCAGACATGTCACATTCGACGAGTCTATTTTCCCTTATAAAGTCACCTCCTCTCAACCCATATCCGCCTATCCCTTCCTCCAAGATGATACAGATCCTTCTAAAATCCAAAAAGAAATTCTCACCTCGTCTCCATTGTCACCAACGGAAGACACAGTCTTACCTCCACGGCCACCGGTTCCTCAACCTTCACCAGTGGTCGAGCCTGCCATTGTTTTGCAACCTTCAGCTCCACAGCCAACCAGAATGGTAACAAGGTCTCAACAAGGCATCCGTAAGCCCAAACAATTTCTTTCTTTAAACGTTTCCTCATTTTCATCTCTTCCTCGAGGTTACAAACAAGCTCTTATGGATCCTAATTGGAAACCTTCTATGTCGGATGAATACAATGCTTTGATTA
This sequence comes from Cardamine occulta, assembly GCA_028015245.1. Taxonomy (NCBI): domain Eukaryota; kingdom Viridiplantae; phylum Streptophyta; class Magnoliopsida; order Brassicales; family Brassicaceae; genus Cardamine; species Cardamine occulta. The sequence goes on from CM051374.1 coordinate 16,813,792, forward strand.
AAACTAATACTTGGGATCTAGTGCCTAGACTTGCAGGTGTTAATGTTGTGAATGCAATGTGGATATTCAAACACAAATACAAAGCGGATGGAACTTTGGCGAGATATAAGTCGAGACTCGTCACAAATGGAAAATCTCAAGAACACGGCATAGACTTTGACGAAACGTTCAGTCCAGTTGTCAAACCGGTAACAATAAGAGCGGTATTGAATTTTGCAGTAGAAAGAGATTGGCCTATCCATCAACTCGACGTTCAAAATGCCTTCTTACATGGAAAGCTAACGGAAACGGTCTACATGCAACAGCCTCCAGGTTTTGTGAACAAAGAAAAACCGAATTATGTTTGTCTACTCAACAAAGCCATTTACGGATTAAAGCAAGCTCCGCGGGCTTGGAATTCAAGGTTTACAAGTTTCGTTACAACAATGGGGTTCGTACAAAGCAAGAGTGATACGTCGCTATTTGTATATAAACAAAGTTCAGCTATGGCCTATCTTTTACTATATGTCGACGACATAGCACTCACAGCTTCTTCTACAACTCTACTTCAACAAATAATTACAACCTTGAAATCGGAATTTCCAATGACCGATCAAGGTAAGCTCGGCTACTTCCTTGGTATCTCGGTGGAATACAATGACAATGGGATTTTTTTGAGCCAGGAACATTATACAAATGAGATTATACAGAAAGCTGGAATGCAAAATTGTAAACCTATATCGACACCGGTGGACATCTCCTCCAAACTAGTTGCTGAAGCCGGTCCCAAAGTTCACGACGCTACCTCATATCGAAGCTTGGCTGGCTCTCTTCAATACCTAACCTTTACGAGACCAGATATAAGCTATGCGGTGCAACAGGTTTACCTGTTCATGCACGACCCAAGAGCTTCTCATCTACATGCTCTTCATCGGATCTTACGATACTTACAAGGCACCACAAAACAAGGTATTCAAATCACTAAGTCACCATCAGTTCAACTTGTGGCTTATTCAGACGCCGACTGGGCCGGGTGCTCCGACACTCGCAGATCAACTTCAGGGTATTGTGTGTTCTTAGGCGATACACTCATCTCTTGGTCAGCAAAGCGTCAACAACAAGTTTCTAGGTCAAGCGCAGAAGCAGAGTATAAAGGAGTTGCTAATGCTGTCGCAGAAACTTGTTGGCTACGCAATCTCCTTGATCTTCACTGCCCTATAACGAAAGCAACCTTGGTGTTCTGTGATAATATAAGTGCAGTGTACCTGTCAAACAATCCTGTCCAGCATCAGCGAACAAAGCATGTTGAAATAGACATCCATTTCGTAAGAGAAAAGGTAGCCAGAGGAGAAGTTTGAGTTTTCCACATACCTGCAAGCCATCAATATGCCGATATATTTACAAAAGGGCTTCCACAATCTCTGTTCAATCAATTCAAGTCCAGCCTTGGCGTCATTACAAGACCGACGCTGCGACTGCGGGGGAGTATTAGATAAAGAATATTCGTAAATATGATTTGGATATTCTCATAAGTAGTTTCCTAAGATATAGGAGAATCACTCCTTTGTATAACGACATTGTACTATATATTGAGGGCATGAATATAGAACTCCAGAAGGGAAATTTCCTCAATCTAACATCAACAAGTGCCTCAAGCCTCTCCATCTCTGGCTTCTCCTTGAATATCTCCTCCGCCACAAGCCTCACCGCCTTCATCGCGATCCCTTTCCCCCAATACTTGCTTCCGATGACATAACCAATCTCTCCTCTAATCTTATCCACAGGCGTGACAGAGATCGAGCCGATCGGACGGTCGTTATCTAAGCAGATAGCTTGGAGCCAAGGGTGTGGCAAAACGACGTCGTTTATGTACGCCATCGCGGCTTCTCGGCTCGTGTAAGGCTCCCACGTGCAAAAGCGTGTGACGTTTGAGTCAGTGGCCCAGACCATGAAGTCATCGATGTCGGAGAGAGTCATTGGCCGGAGATGGATTTTCTCCGGCGGTGAGGAATTCACTGCGGATTTAATCATACTTTGTGAGTCCATCTCCATAGAGTTTTCTTGGTTTATTTCCTTTTGGAACATTCTTCTTTGAATAATCTTTGAAATAATTCTCTCTGTTTCTCAATCCTCAATAAACATTGGGATTTAAATAATCAGAAACTTTTAACAAATTAAAAAAAGGAACTTTCGTTCTTGCTTCGAATGGTCAAATACGCAACAATAAGGTTTCGAATCATTTAAGTGTTTTATTCATAAGTTCTTTGGCCATTCATGTTTATTGATGATGCCACATGGCAAAGCATGTTTGGTCATTTTCCCCCAAACAGATTCATTGTCTTTCTATTTCCTTTATTTTTTCCCTTATAATTATAATTTTTAATAGGTAAATATAAGAAATTTTTTGCATGGTTTATTTTAACACTAGCACACCGGTGTTTGAATAACTTCTTCAGTAGTGTGCAGGTTCATCTATTCTTAAATAATCGATCTTATGTAATTTCAAAGACGAGGCGGAAAATTCCAGTTACCAAAGTTTTGGACGAAAAATATATAAGCTTTCTTACAAAATCTAATCAACTCAAAAATACATAAATAAATACAAAAACACTTATAGATTGAGTTACAACATAAATAATCAACGGGATTATCAAGAATGGTATCCTAAACCATTGTACGCAGACCATAGAACACTGAAGGTGAATGTTTGAATGAACAAGATTTTATTTCAAAACTCATGTACTGATCTCTTGGCAAAGAAAGCAATTGATTGTACACACCAATGGTATTTGTATCATACATGTCCTATATTTTTTAAAAATCTTGATGTAATCATCGATCATCAATAAAGCTTTTAGAAAGGAATTTTTTTTTTTGAATATTTCTTAACATATTATAAACAAATGTTAAGAAGTTATTTGAATACATATATATATATATATATGTATATATTAACAAATGTTAACATATATTGTGTAAATGAAAAGTCAGAAAAAAAAAACGTAGGAGACAAATATCCAGACTCCATAGCGCAAGACACGGATTTAATTCCTTTATTATAATTAAATGGCGACTCTCAATCTTTTCTCTATCCCAATCTCACCTTCTCAATTTACACTTTTGCCATTCTCCATCAACAACGGAAGACAACGCCTTGCAATTGCCGCCCGATCTCACCGAGTATCACGCCGGAAGATTCGTAGGAGACCTCCGGACAGAGATATGTCCTCCATAGTTTCAATCCCGGAGCTTCCTCGCCGGCGGGATTCTGAGGAAAGCTTGCTTCTAGATTCTAGAATTAGTAAGTTCTTATCTTTTATCAATTTCAGATGCTTCCCAATATTGGAGAAGTTACAATTGTATCATTTTTGGCGAGAATCGAAAGCTCTGAATCGCGCCAATATTGATTAGTTTCTGTCTTATGTTTAAGTATTTCTCATTTCTGATGTGAAAAATGTTATGGATTTAAATAGGTGTAGCTGAAGGAGATACATTGAAAACAGATGTGGAAGGAGACATAGATACTTCGATTAGTAGAACACAGCCTCCTCGTAAAGGAAGAAATGTTAATAGCAGAACCAAATTTTTCGGTGTTGAGTTATCTCCAGACAATGTTGCTGTAGCAATGGTGTATTTTGTTCAAGGTGTTTTAGGACTCGCAAGGCTCGCTGTTAGTTTCTATCTAAAAGATGACTTGCATCTTGATCCTGCAGAGGTATGTCCTTGTTATTATATGTTTAAAGAGAACGATTGTAATGCTTTTGTAGTTTCCTTATCGCACTTTCTTGGAAAATCTGACAAAATGTACTTTTTGACTAGACAGCTGTGATAACGGGTCTTTCTTCATTGCCTTGGCTTGTTAAGCCTCTCTATGGTTTTATCAGGTATGACTCTTTCATTCACCTCTTTACTTTTTGTTATAGTTTTGATTATATGTTGAAGAATCGTTGTGATCGCGATAATAGTAAAAGTCTAGGGTACTTGGTCTGTTTTCACAGTGATTCAGTGCCTCTATTTGGGTATCGAAGGAGGTCATATCTAGTTCTCTCGGGACTTCTTGGTGCATTTTCGTGGAGTTTGATGGCTGGTTTTGTTGACAGTAAATATAGTGCTGCTTCTTGTATACTTCTTGGTTCCCTCTCTGTTGCCTTTTCTGATGTTGTAAGTTTTCTAATCCTTCCTGGTTAACTTAAGCCTGGTTTAGTTGCAAGATAGAGTCGGATATTTCAACATCTTGAAGTATTGAATTTTATAGGTAGTAGACTCAATGGTAGTGGAACGGGCTCGTGGTGAGTCACAAAGCGTGTCTGGATCGCTGCAGTCCTTATGCTGGGGATCTTCAGCTTTTGGCGGAATTGTGAGTTCCTACTTTAGCGGCTCCTTGGTGGAGTCATATGGTGTGAGGTACAGTACACAATTTCCGCATACAAGTTGCTTATTTTTGGGTATCCACTATCCCGTGACATAGATAACTAACTAAGTGGCATTCTAAAAGCTGTTATACCTCAGGTTTGTATTTGGAGTGACAGCTTTACTACCTTTGATAACTTCAGCAGTTGCTGTTCTCGTGAACGAACAACGTGTGGTCAGATCAGCAACAGGGCAGAAAGAGAATGTAACCTTGGTCATTCCTGGCTTTCTTCAGACCTCAAAGCAAAACATGATTCAGCTATGGAGTGCCATTAAGCAACCAAATGTTTTTCTTCCGACCTTGTTTATCTTCTTATGGCAAGCCACACCACACTCAGATTCTGCAATGTTTTACTTCACGTATGTCCTCTTCCACTTGGTTCATGGTCATCGGCTTATTTCATATCTACTTAGATGGTGATATTAACTACAATTTCTAACTAATGTTATTTGGTTTAAAATCCATTTCAGAACGAACAAACTCGGATTTACTCCGGAGTTTCTGGGACGAGTCAAACTTGTGACCTCAATTGCCTCCTTGCTTGGAGTAGGACTGTACAATGGATTCCTGAAGTCTGTTCCATTGAGAAAAATCTTTCTCGTGACGACAATTTTTGGCACCGGTCTTGGGATGACTCAGGTTGGTCCCAACAACACTTGACAAGAAGAACTTTTCCATATTTCCCTAGTACACAACCAGTAACTCTTGGGACCGCTCTTATGTTTTGCAGGTTATCCTCGTGACAGGTTTTAACAGGCAGTTGGGAATTAGCGACGAGTGGTTTGCTATTGGAGACTCTCTAATCCTAACAGTCCTTGCTCAGGTTTACTCTTTTTCAGCATTAAGTTTCTCAAAGGCTTTGAGTTCTCGGATTGTGATTCCATATTGGAATATGGCAGTATTAATGCATTGACAACTTAAAACTCAAACTGTCACAGGCTTCATTCATGCCGGTTCTTGTGTTAGCAGCGAGATTATGTCCAGAAGGAATGGAAGCAACTCTCTTCGCTACACTCATGTCGATCTCTAATGGAGGCAGTGTTCTAGGTGGACTTATGGGTGCAGGGCTGACTCAAGTATTCGGCATTACAAAAGACAGTTTCGATAACCTATCAACGCTAATTATCCTCTGCAATCTTAGCTCATTGCTCCCTCTACCTCTTCTCGGTCTTTTGCCGCGAGATTCTCCAGACACTCTTCCTAAAGATGATGCAGACATCGAGATGAAGTCCAATTAAGGAAGAAGGTAATTTCAAAAGTAAAATGTTATACATTTCGGGGTTCTGTGTTTTCAGTAGTTCGAACCCTATGATTACTTGAGAAGAATGAAGCATACTTTAACTTGCAAACTGTTTTCATTATCCATATCGTGTAACCAAAATGTTGTAATTTAAAAACAATAAACTCTTTGTTATTAAATTGCAGAAACGTAATTCAACATGCAAGCAAAGTAATGATAGTAATCTCTATGATTAAGTTTCTAACATTATTCTGGATTTGATTCAGCAAACCTGATTCAGTCTTCCTCATCAGTACCATAGTTGTGGCATAGTGATGTGAGTCCCAAACTTGTTTTCTTCTTCTTCAAGGTCATTATGCAAGCAGGCTTCTTAGGCTTAGGTTTCTTCTTATCTATTGGCTCCATTCTTCTTTTCTTCTTCTTCTACAACCCTCCTCTGTTTACCAAATCTGATAGACTTAATCAATGCTGCATCTTCTTCTTCTTCTTCGTTTCTTCTACTCAATGCCTCAAGCATAGATTCTACACTTACCGACATGCGTCTAGATTTCATCTCATCAAGCGCAGCCATAATTTTAATCTCTCTTCTAGAAACCACCGTTATCTTCTCTAAAGAACTCATCGCATCCTGAGTCTCCTCGGCTTGCTTCTCCTCCTCACGTTGATCATTAACGCGAGTTGCACCTGATTCGACGGCAGAACTCGAGTTCTGTGAATCGGTGTTCAATATGAACTCGGCGCAACAGTTAGTGCACTTGAAGTAAAACCTATGGATTTTGATCCCTAAGTAGGTTTCGCCGATTACTTCTTCTCCACGGCAATTGAATTTGGTACCTTCCGACATGTAATTCCCACATGTGTTGCATCGAACACGAAACGGAAGCATATATCGAATCTTCTTCTGCTGATTCTTTGGTTTGCGGATCCGAGGAATGGTGGGCTGACTATGTATTTATCCACCATAACTTTAGAAACTTAGATACCCATAAAATATAAAGTTAGAAACCTAAAACTTCATAGACCCGAGTTATGGTTGTTTAATATTGGTTTACTGATTTAGTAATATATCTTATCCAGTTTAAACCATATATAAACCGGATTAGACCAATTACCACTAATAAAATCAAATTCAATCCAAAAAATTGGTCAAACACATGATCGGGTGATCCTAGGCTACTCATGGAGCAATTGTTGATCAATTATTACTTCAAAGGATCCGTAGGCAAGAAACTAAACATGACCATGTCTCTTACACTTCCTTTCATAAAATAAAACTTCCTCATCACACCTTCTCTAGTAAACCCAACCTTTTCAAGAACCCTATGAGATCCAACATTTTCCACGTCGACAAGTGCCTCAACCCTCTCAATCTCCGGAAACTCCTTGAATATCTCCGCCGTCACTTGCCTCACCGCCTCCGTGGCGAAACCTTTTCCCCAATACTTCCTCGCTAGGACATAACCAATCTCTTTTCTGATCTTATCAACCGGCATGATCAAGATGTAGCCGATCGGACGGTCGTCTTCTAAGCAGATAGCTCGGAGCCAAGGGTGTGTCAAAACCGAATCGGTTATGTATTTGATGCCTTCATCTCGGCTCTTACAAGGCTCCCAAGAGCAAAAGCGTGAGACTTCAGGGTCTGTGGCCCAAACCATGTAGTCGTCGACGTCGGAAACAGTCATCGGCCGGAGAGATATTCTTCCCGGTGGCGAAGAGCTCATGATTGGTTGAGTTTCGTGTGAGTCCATCTCCATTAAGGATAATGATTGTTTGAGATATCAGATCATTACGTCAATGGATATCTTTATATATACAATGCGATGAAGAAAAATGCGTAATTTCCCGATTGCTTTTGAGTTTTGATTAAAAAAATAGTACCATTTGCTATATAGATTAAAGTTTAAAAGTTTTATTGTATTATTATTCGATTAAAATATCGATTGAAGCTCCGACATAAGATGACGTGTCATCCTGTGAATGGATAGTTGTCTATTTTGACCTTTTTGACTTTACAGACTTACTTGGCTGCCAAACAAAGTACTTTGGACTTCGAAGCGCGTGTGATGGCTTTTCCAAAGAGGATTGAACTGTTTCTCAAGTGGTCGCAAATTCTTTGGTAATTAGTGCGTTAATAATGTCGAAGTCAACGCAAGACTCAACTTTTCGTATGATTATAACGTAAAATAGCTGGAAATTTATATAACGTTTTACAGATTTTTATTCATCTAAATCAATGTTTACTAACACTTTTCTCTTGTATCATTGCTTCACATATTATCTTTTTAACAGTTTAATTTCTTATTCATCTATTCGTTGTTAGAAATCATCTTTCTCTTGGAACTTTTCTTCAGTTTTTTCATTAATCTATTAGTTGTTAGAATTCATCTTTCTCTTGTAACTTTTCTTCACACTATCTTGTTTTCTTTTCTTTGAATTTTCATTTTAATGTACTTAATTTTAAAAAATTCAATATAAACTTACATTTTTATGAGATATTGAATCTTTGTTTTATTTGGTGAAGTGAACGCGGTAAAAGCAAAGTCATGCATGTACTCTCAAACCATTAAAACAAAATAAAATAGTATATCCATAAGGTTACAACAAGGTAAGAAGAGGAAAAATAGATCATGACATAATTCAAATCAATTATGCATGTGATTCACAAATTTATTTAAGCAAAATAAAAATTTCGATATATCAAACAAATTGTCTCTGCAAATCTAACATGATTGATATTTGTTGCTATTCAAATCAAATCAATGCAAAGAATCAGAAGGCAATAAACTAAACATGACCATATCTCTAATATTTCCTTTAAGATACCTAAAGTTCCTCATCACACCTTCTCTCACAAACCCAACTTTTTCAAGAACCTTTTGAGATCCAACGTTGTCTACGTCAACAAGTGCCTCAAGCCTCTCCATCTCTGGCTTCTCCTTGAATATCTCCTCCGCCACAAGCCTCACCGCCTTCGTCGCGATCCCTTTCTCCCAATACTTGCTTCCGATGACATAACCAATCTCTCCTCTGATCTTATCCACGGGCGTGACAGAGATCGAGCCGATCGGACGGTCGTTATCTAAGCAGATAGCTCTGAGCCAAGGGTGTGGCAAAACGACGTCGTTTATGTACGCCATCGCGGCTTCTCGACTCGTATAAGGCTCCCACGTGCAAAAGCGTGTGACGTTTGAGTCAGTGGCCCAGACCATGAAGTCATCGATGTCGGAGAGAGTCATTGGCCGGAGATGGATTTTCTCCGGCGGTGAGGAATTCACTGCGGATTTGATCATACTTTGTGAGTCCATCTCCATAGAGTTTTCTTGGTTTATTTCCTTTTGGAACATTCTTCTTTGAATAATCTTTGAAATAATTCTCTCTGTTTCTCAATCCTCAGTAAACATTGGGATTTAAATAATCAGAAACTTTTAACAAATTAAAAAAAGGAACTTTCGTTCTTGCTTCGAATGGTCAAATACGCAACAATAAGGTTTCGAATCATTTAAGTGTTTTATTCATAAGTTCTTTGGCCATTCATGTTTATTGATGATGCCACATGGCAAAGCATGTTTGGTCATGTCCACCCAAACAGATTCATTGTCTTTCTATTTCCTTTTTTTTCTTATAATTATAAAATTTTAATAGGTACTTTTTGACTAGACAGCTGTGATAACGGGTCTTTCTTCGTTGCCTTGGCTTGTTAAGCCTCTCTATGGTTTTATCAGGTACTGCTCTTTCATCACCTCTATATTTGTTTATAGTTTTGATTATATGTTGAAGAACAGTTGTGATCGCGATAATAGTAAAGTCTAAAGTGCTTCGTCTGTTTTCACAGTGATTCAGTGCCTTTATTTGGGTATCGAAGGAGGTCATATCTAGTTCTCTCGGGACTTCTTGGTGCATTTTCGTGGAGTTTGATGGCTGGTTTTGTTGACAGTAAATATAGTGCTGCTTCTTGTATACTTCTTGGTTCCCTCTCTGTCGCCTTTTCAGATGTTGTAAGTTTTCTATCCATCTCGAAGCTGAGAATGAAGAACTTATCGTCTTCAAGCTCAACATACTCCGGAAACTGGTGCGGATCCAGAGTGGACTTAACTCTTCTATGATTTCCCTGAGTCTCATCGTTGTTCCTCTTCAAATAATCAACACAATTCACTGAACGGCTCCTTGAGACGACTCTGGCTTTATCAGTTACACGAAATGATTCCAAACCCATGAGCCTCGCCACAGCTCCTGGCTCATCTCCTCTGGCTCTAGGTGGTTCGGAGCTGAAATCATGAAACTTGAAACTGGATTCAATGATTTGATCAGATGGGTAGGTAGAAGAGGTGCCGGAACAGAGGAATCTTTGAAGAATTAGAGAGATACTGCCTAAAGACTGAGTCTTTGAGCAGAGTGAGAGCGAAGAAGAAGATGACTTCATCTTCATGGTCTATGCCTAAAGTGTCAGTATCTCGAAACTAACGGAGAAGTAACGAAGAAAGAAACTAACTTTTCTCTTTACTTTTTTTTACTCTGTTTTGATTTGACTAAAGAGAGATTTGGACCGCTATGATGATCCAGTTTTTTGGGTAATCACCTAGGTTTTAACTTGGCCATTCTTTCTTTATCTTTGAATGGTAAAATAAATGTTTAGGAAGGCAGCAGAGTCAATTACATAAAGCGGGTGAGAAGTAAATTAAATTCAAAAAGCGGGTGAGCATTAATATGGAGTCCCGTGACATACAATTTGCTTATTTTTGGGTATCCCGTGACATAGATAACTAAACTAAGTGGCATTCTAAAAGCTGTTATACCTCAGGTTTGTATTTGGAGTGACAGCTTTACTACCTTTGATAACTTCAGCAGTTGCTGTTCTCGTGAACGAACAACGTGTGGACAGATCAGCAACAGGGCAGAAAGAGAACATAACCTTGGTCATTCCTGGCTTTCTTCAGACCTCAAAGCAGAACATGATTCAGCTATGGAGTGCCATTTAGCAGCCAAATGTTTTTCTCCCGACTTTATTTATCTTCTTATGGCAAGCCACACCACACTCGGATTCTGCAATGTTTTACTTCACGTATGTCCTCTTCCACTTGGTTCATGGTCATCGGCTTATTTCATATCTACTGAGATGGTGATATTAACTACAGTTTCTAACTAATGCTGTTTGGTTTAAATTCATCTCAGAACGAACAAACTCGGATTTACTCCAGAGTTTCTGGGACGAGTTAAACTTGTGACCTCAGTTGCCTCCTTGCTTGGAATAGGACTATACAATGGATTCCTGAAAACTGTTCCACTGAGAAAAATCTTTTTCGTGACGACAATTTTTGGCACAGGTCTTGGAATGACTAAGGTTGGTCCCATCCACACTTTACAAGAAGAACTTTGCCATATGTCCCTATTACACAACCACTAACTCTAGGGACCGCTCTTATGTTTTGCAGGTTATCCTCGTGACAGGTTTTAACAGGCAGTTGGGAATTAGCGACGAGTGGTTTGCTATTGGAGACTCTCTAAACCTAACAGTCCTTGCTCAGGTTTACTCCTTTTCAGCATTAAGTTTCTCAAAGGCTTTGAGTTCTCGGATTGGGATTCCATATTGGAATATGGCAGTATTAATGCATTGACAACTTAAAATCAAAACTGTTACAGGCTTCGTTCATGCCGGTTCTTGTGTTAGCAGCGAGATTATGTCCAGAAGGAATGGAAGCAACTCTCTTCGCTACACTCATGTCGATCTCTAATGGAGGCAGTGTTCTAGGTGGACTTATGGGTGCAGGGCTGACTCAAGTATTCGGCATTACAAAAGACAGTTTCGATAACCTATCAACGCTTATTATCCTCTGCAATCTTAGCTCATTGCTCCCTCTACCTCTTCTTGGTCTTTTTCAGCGAGATTCTACAGACACTCTTCCTAAAGATGATGCAGACATCGAGATGAAGTCCAATTAAGGAAGAAGATAATTTCAAAAGTAAAATGTAATACATTTCGGGGTTCTGTTCGAACCCTATGATTACTTGAGAAGAATGAAGCATACTTTAACTTGCAAACTATTTTCATTATCTATATCATGTAACCAAAATGTTGTAATTTAAAAACAATAAACTCGTTATTAAATTGCAGAAAACCTATTTCAACATGCAAAAAAAAATTAATGGTAGTAATCTCTACGATTAAATTTCTAACAAACCTGATTCAGTCTTCCTCATCAGTACCATAGTTGTGGCATAGTGATGTGAGTCCCAAACTTGTTGTCTTCCTCTTCTTCAAGGTCATTATGCAAGCAAGCTTCTTAGGCTTAGGTTTCTTCTTATCTATTGGCTCCATTCTTCTTTTCTTCTTCGTCTTCTCATAGGTTTCTTCTTCTACAATCCTCCTCTGTTTACCAAATCTGTTAGACTTAATCAATGCTGCATCTTCCTCTTTTGCATCTTCTTCTTCTTCGTTTCTTCTACTCAATGCCTCAAGCATAGATTCTACACTCACCGACATGCGTCTAGATTTCATAGATTTCATCTCATCAAGCGCAGCCATAACTTCAATCTCTCTTTTAGAAACTAATGTTCTCTTCTCTAAAGAACTTATGGCATCAACATTCTCATCGGCTTGCTTCTCCTCCTCACGTTGATCTTTAACGAGAGTTGCACCTGATTCAACTACATAACTCGAATTCTGTGGATCAGTCTTCAAGATCAGCTCGGCACAACAGTTAGTGCACTTGAAGTAAAACCTATGGATTTTGATCCCTACGTAGGTTTCGCCGATTACGTCTTCTTCACGGCAATTGAATTTGGTACCTTCCGACATGTAATTCCCACATGTGCTGCATCGAACACGAAACCGAAGCATGTATCGAATCTTCTTCTGCTGATTCTTAGGTTTGCGGATCCGAGGAATCTTCTTCGGATCAAAGTTTGGTGGATAATATTTGTTCGGGACTTTTCTTTCACCCATCACGTACAAAAAGAAATAACAAATCAAAGAAAGGAGACCACTACAAATCAAATCAGAAACCCTAATCAAAACCTCAAAGATCGTATTAGATGAGAGGCGTGATTAGATTTAGGAGTCAGGAGAAACCCGAGTGCGAACGGGCTTTTTAATGGGGTGGCTTAGAGAGATTCATAGAGAGGACTCCTTTTTTTTTGTTACAATTTCTTAATAACATATTTTCTTTTTTAGGAGAGTTATGAAATAGTTAAAATTTAAACGAAAGACTTTTTGTTCCCAAATAACGAAATCGTGTAAATTTTAAATATGAATTTCTAAATTCTAATATCTATTAGTCTAATTAAAGGTTTTTAGTATGTGCAACGATTTTTAATAAGATAAATCTACTATTAACTTTCAGGTATTATTGCTTCTCCTACATGGCCTAATGGTCGTTGATATTTGTTCACTATTTTGGGTTCCGTAAAATGTGCTAAATAGCTACTTAGCCACTAAGACAATGGGCTTATAAAACATTTACCTTCTCTTGCTTTTACACATGTAGGCAACACAAAAAGCGCTACAAACATTTACAAAAATTACATATACATATATGCAAGGCTAGTTCACATTCACACACATAAAACCAAATTTTGAAATTCTCTCTTTTACAGTTACGCGTGAAGCGTTTCCATCTGAGTCTTAAAGATTTTGGTACCCTGTTCTACTCATTGCAGCTTATAATGTGTTTGATTTAGTTGGGAAATGTTTGACTGCTGTGTTCATGCCTGATGATAAGAGAATCGCGGTTGGTGGATGTGTTGTGAGGCTGTTGTTTTACCCTCTCTTTTGGGGTTGCTTGCATGGTCCGATGTTTCTGAGGACTGAGATTCATGTACCTATAGTGACATGCTTATTGGGATTAACTAATGGATACTTGATAAGCGTTTTGATGATTCTGGCTCCTAAAGCTGTCCATTACCCTTTTCTTGGTTATTGGTCTCGCATCAGGGTCTGTCCTGGCTTGGTTCTGGTTCATCTAATTTTTTTATTTCTATTTTCTTGACTGAAGAAGTTATATTGTGTTAAGGTTTTTGATTCCATTCATATATCATTCGAGTTGAATCAAAGCTAAGGTTTGAGTTCAAAATATGTTTGGCAATTCTTGTTCAAATCTTCAATTACGTTTGATCAATTGTGTTTGTTTGTTTGCTAGCTATAGCATTTTTATATCTGGAACATCTACGAACTTTATGAAGACTACTAGAATGTGTTAGGAAGCAAAAAAAGATAAAATCTTAATATGCGAGTTGGGTCATGGAATTGATAAGAGACTACATAACAATCAAAACTGCATGTTCCAAAACAAATTTCAAGACCTGTCCACTACCAAGTATGAAATATCAAAAACAAAGAAAACAGAGAAAAAGAGGCCACGAGAAGAAAAATGCGTTTCTTTTGGGATGAAAGCATCTGAAAACTAGACCTTTGCTAATCTAGTTAGATTCAATATGCTTCTTCACGATGTTTAGTGCAGTTGTCTCCTCACCGTAATCCTGCAACAACCATAACAGAACCGCACAAATAAATTACCCGACACCAGTCAAAGACAATATTTGATGTATTTAAAAGGTTCCTAAGATTCATAGATTGAGAGAATGTAAGCAGTCTCTTTACCTTGATTACGAGACATGAGCATCCAACAACCTTCCTAGCATTGCCCTCTGAATCAATCTTGCAAAGCTGCAACCACATTCACAATTATAATTATTATTTATCTAAGGGGTATAAGAAGAAGAACCAAACATTCCTTAAAGACGAGAGCTTTAACAATAAAAAGGAAGAACACTTACACCAGCCCATTCACCAAGGGTTTTGGCACTTGGCACAGTAAGCAAATTGATGTTGTGATCAGCACAAAGAGCTTTGACCAGCTTAACATAATCAGGTTGGTTGCAATCTTCAGCCAAAACAACGAGCTGAGCAACACGCTTCTCAATAAGCTTAGCACATTCATGGAGACCACGAACAACACCACCATAAGCCCGAGCTTTCCTTATTGTCAACTCTAATGCAGTCATCAAATCCATGTCCTCTGGAATTGCTGCTGCCTCAACAACAGGAGGAACAACAGGAGCAACAGCCTCATCACTGAAAATATGAAAAAAGTATAAGACTTTATCAATTCTTGAATCAAACTAAAATCATCAACAATAAACACTAAGAAAAGCTAAGCATAATATTAAACAATCATCATTTTCTGTAATCAATACCTCACTAGAAAGTCCAGAGATTGAGTTACATAGCTTAATCATCAGCTAAAACTTTATAACCTAATGTATGTAACTATATTTTATCACTAGATTCAGTAGATTAAAGAAATGTAGTAAATTTTAAATTAGCTCATAGCTACATAGAAAGTGAAGCTTACCCAGACATATTGACTCTTTGAATTGGCTTTACGAATGAAGAGAATTTAAAATCTGCCAAGCAAATTAAGCAAATCAATATCAACACACAGATCAGATTCAATTGAGGAACTCAGCAAAGGAGTATGAGACTAACCTTAGAGACAGAGGCTGCTACAAAGAGGTATCGGCGAAGCAAAAATTGAGTAACGAGTTATATATTAGGGTTTTACGAACCCTAGATACGCTACTTAGAATGATTTTACAGATCTGTCGTGAATCTGGGCCACATTAATGGGCTTTACTGGGCCATTCCTTAAATTTTGGTCTTTTCCGAACGGTGTCGTTTAGATGAATGGTGCTTTCCCAATTTCTCTCGAAACACTTCATTCACAATCCACAATTTACGTGTACACGTTGTGTGATTATTAGGTTTTGCAACTACAGTAGAATGTTAAAAAAGGAGTCCTTATTGAGTGTATTTTTTCTGTAATAAATTCGAGTATAGTTTCTTGTTTTCATATACTTCTTCAAACAATCTTATTTGGTGATGAAATAATCTAAAACCATATAAAAGAATCAAAACAGAAACTATTGAAACTTAAAATTTTTTAATTAATCAAATTTTGTTCTCAGTGAACAATCTGACCATTCTCAACACCTAAACCATACAAAACACCAGAATATTTCTCCATTGAGCCAATGAAGAAATTCTCTTGCAACTTCCTGAATGTACAAGACGTCAACAAGCTATCAGATCCCGCCTGATGACAAATCCCAACTCTCTCAACTTCAAGCAGCTCAGCCAACTTATTCAAACCTCCATGAAGACTATTACAGAACTTCATCAAATGCTTGATATCATAAACCCTCGGAAAATACACACTGATCCTCTCGAAGAACTTGGTTTGCGTATCAGGCAGATCCAAACAAGTCAATAGCTTCAACAAGTAACCAAAATCATATCCACTGTGAAACGTAACCCAATGAACGTTCTCATTCAACACAATCCCTGAAGACATCAAAAGCTCTGCGAACCGTTTCGAATCTATACCGGATTCGTAGTTTCTAGCGAAATCGATTCCTGATTGACGAAGAAGCTCGATTGAATCGGGAGCGAAAAGATCGGTGTTGAGATTGAATTCGCGGAAATTGAATTGCCAGATGCAGTATTTGTTGTCAGTTCCACAAGTTGGGAGGTTTCCTTTCTCATCGGAGAAAGTGAGGCCGAGCTGAATTATGTTGAGCATGTTGACGTTTGTTTTTAGGGTTTCGTAGTGGTACTCTGTGTTGGTTTTGAATGTTCCCACTGGTTTACACACGATTCCTGGAAACTCTGTGTCCATTGCGACGAATGGGAAATCGTCGACGACTTCTCGGATTAGATTCATTTCTGATTCTAGATTGTCGCTCCATACTTCACGGGTTTGAATCGAATCGTCTTTCAGAAACAGCGACATGTTGATGATGATGATGATGATGATGATGATGATAATGTCAATGACTTCAGAAGCATCTGGATCGGAGAAGGAAAACGAAGCTAGAATGGATCTAGAGGAAGATCCGATCCAGTTTCATCAAATCTGCAATCGATCCAACAACAACGAAATCAAATCTCTATAGAGCAATTCTACTCACGATTCAAAGAAACCAAACAATAACAAAAACAAAAACAAAAACAGAGGAAACTACAGATACATGTACGAAAGAAGAGGTGCTTAAGTAAGCTTTGTTCGAACCTTGGAGATGTATCTGGAGAAGGCGGCGATTGTTCATGATACATGTAGCATGAGACCCTGTTCAGGCTAGGGTTTCAGAGTATGTGATGGTTTATTGAAGAGGGTATAAATCACCGACTTTTCTTTTTTTTCCGTGTCTGAGATATTTTTTTTTGTTGACAAACGATATTTGTTTTCTTCACTTGTTTTTTCTGACATTTTCGGTTTTAATTGAGATCGCAGATTAGGTTAAAAAGGCCAAATTTTTATTTGACTAGCGCATGATTAGTGTTTGCAACACGCCACGGCTCTTCGCTTTAGTAGTAGAAGTAGCTAGTTTTCTGGGTTTATGTGGTTTAAAAACTATTTAGCAACCAAATACAAAAGTTAATCATTTTCAGATACGATACACTGTTCAATTACAACAAAACAAAATGATACTCTTTAACTCAGAACTTAACTTAAATTTTTATTCCCACTTGGCATTAGCCCAAACATATAAACCCAATATTCTTTTACAATTGAAATGCAACAAGCCGTCAACAGATATACAACCAATTACCGAAACTGACCAATAAAAACAACAACAAAAAAGTTAAAACAGAAGAGAAGCAAATGAAGACTCACCATTTTTCAAACTGTCAATTAAGAAGAAGGAAGGAGAGAGGATAGTGAAATACAAATGGTTTGGATTGATTTCAGCTTATTCCCAGTTGCAGATTCCAAAGTTTTTATCTGCTATTAAGCCAAATTTGATGATCCTGCTGAATTATTTTAAAAGTACCGTGACACTACTTACTGCACACCGCGATCAGACAGCTACTCGAAGTCGCCAGATTCAAATTTTGTTAGAGGATTCGATCATTCCATCCCCTAAAAGAATCAAATACTCATCATCTCTGAGGAGGATCAACTGTCCTCACATTTGCACCTGTCAAACCTTCAATTCTATCTTTGGTTATCTCCACAAAGTGACCAATTACTTCATGAAACTGCCTAAGACCCGATAACGGTAAAATGATCGAGGACCTGTCAGATCCTGCCACCTATATTGAGAAATGCTTGATGTTAAAACCACAAACAAGAATCAACCTCTCAAGATTTAAATCAGTAAAGATACTTAGTTACCTCAGATATCCTCAGGAAATGTCCCCTGTTGTTGTTCCCAAGATCAAAGAAGAAGCGTTTCTGGTCAGCTCTGATTACCTTAGAAACACCTGTCATTCCGGTTTCATCCTGGCTTGGCAAGTCAGTTGCTCGATCCACAGTACGATCTGAAGAAGATGGTTGTTGGCTACCGTGGCCAGGTATAAATCCAGCTCCAACATCATCTGAAAGTCCAACCAAGTGTTCCTGTGCATCAGAAGGCTTCTGTTGCCAAACAATGAGAAGAATGAGACCAAAGAAACAGAGAGTTTAGTTAACAGGTTGAGATCATACCACCTGATTTGGCATCATGAAAAGTCCTGATGCTTCATGGATCTCAGCTAAGATATTCCTGAAAGCTGCCCATCCTTCATCAGGAGAGCTTCCAGCTGGAACAATAATGGTGCTTCGATTTCTACTCATTGATGCTTCTGACACCTAATACCACATTAAAACATTCCTAAAACATCTAAATTCTACTACAATTCACAGATAACAAAGACAAAAACAAAAACTTGAAAACAAACAAATTGATACCTTCAAGAAGCGTCCTCTTCTATTCTCACCCACGTCGAAGTAAAACACCTAATAAAGCATCACACAGAAAACATAAAAAGTCAACGACTGTACTCAGAGGAGAGAGTGATAAAAATTCAAAAAAGGAGTTTAAGAAACCTTGGAATCAAGCTGTAATTCTTTGCTAAAAAGCTCATGTTCTTCAGAATTAACATAGTAATTGAAGAGATCAAGGAACCAAGAGATGCCAGAAGAAGGAACAATGATGGTTGACCTTGTCGCCGACGTCTTCTCCGATATCTTTAAGTACCTTCCACGAGGATTCTCCTTAAGATCAAAATAGAAAAGCTTATGTTCCACTTGCAACGTCTTGCTAACCAATTCCACATCGCTCCCTCCTCCTCCGGATACAGCTCTTCCGCCTCCTTCAGCTCCTCCGCCTCCTTCAGCTCCTCCGCCAGAATTACCTTCCATGTTCAAATCTTTAACCGATCGATCGGCGTAACGGAAACGCAGAGAGATTTCGCTGAAAGGTTCTTCAGTGAAGAGTTGAGAATTGACGTCTGATCTGAGAGGTAAAGGAAATGCGATTGAAAAATGTGAGATTGAAAAGGATTACCGAGAAATAGGGCTTAAAATCGGACCGGGTGTTTAACCGGATTCGTTGTTTGGTCGAGTGTTCGAATTGTTCTGATTGGTCGGATTAAGGTTGTAATCATTTTTTTAAGTAACTGAAATATTATTATATTATTTTAAATTACTTTAGAGATTACCATGTAAACAATACAAAATTATTTTTTAATAGAAATATTGATACGTTTTAACAGAAAAGGTGAGAGAGCCTTGATACAACAACAAAAAGCTGCCACACAAAATTTTCAGATTTGTTTTAATAAAGTAATAATATCCAACTTCCCTATAAAAATGATAAAATATCCAAGTTTTTTTGTCCACCAGAAAAATAAAAAAACAGAAAAAAGTTTTTAAAACCTATTATTATTTTGCGGTAAAAAAAACCCATTATTATTTATTCTTCTAATACCAAAATTTGCTTGATTGATTTCTAGTTGATGTTCAAAATTTTCAGAAATAAATTTATTTACATGTTGCCAAAAGGGGGGAAAAACAATCAATACTTACTAAAATCGGTTTTAGATTTTACTGAAAGTTTGAAAATTACTAAAAAGTTAGAACCCATCGGTTCGGTGGTCTTGTTTGATTGAAGATGTGTTATGATGACTCGATGCCACGTATTGATAATTACATAAAAATGATGACTGGGATACTTACTTAATCTTTTTAGATAATCATTTTTTTCACATATCTCCGCAAATTGTAAGTTTGTATCTGAATTCTTGATTAGAACCAAACATGGCGAGTCTTGGCCATATAGCCAGAGAATCATCCGACATCACACGCCTCGCCCAGTTTTACAAAGAGGTAATGACACCTAATCGACGTTTTCAATTTCTCACACTTCTCTGTTTTAATTTTTAAATCTCTTCTCGGATTCATCAAACTCTTTGTTCTGGGTTCGTTTTTTTTTTTTTTTTTTGATAATGGGAAGAAGGCTTTGTGTTGTTACAAATTCGACAAAATAAAATAAACCTTTGTTTTAATTTCATGTATCAATTATCCATCTCCACTAGAATCTAGATTTGCAAATTGTTTTTTTGTCTTTATAGATTTGTGGATGTGTTTCTTGGTCTGTTCACTAGCCTCATTTCTATTCTCTGTTGAGAATGTCCACTTTTGGAAGAGATTACGAATTGGGATTTATATACATCACACTCTTTCGTAATCTTAAATCATTTTAGTTTATTTTTCGTAATCTTCTTTAATTCAGCTTTCTTTCCTTCCTCATATTTTGAAATCAATGGCTGAAGTGATATACGTATAATATTTTCAGATATTTGGGTTCGAGGAGATCGAAAGTCCTGATTTTGGAGACCTAAAGGTGATATGGCTAAACCTATCAGGTGCTTTTGCAATGCACATCATCCAAAGAAACCCTTCAACTAACCTTCCAGAAGGTCCTTTCAGTGCCACCTCAGCGGTTCGTGATCCAAGCCATCTCCCAATGGGTCACCATATCTGCTTCTCTATCTCCAACTTCGACTCTTTCCTTCGTTCTCTCAAGGTCTTCTTTCTTTGCATTGCTTTGTTCTCTGGTCTCCTTTACATGACCTTTCATTATACAAAATTTTGCTCAGAAACACAAAGCTTACTCTGTTTAGTCTTAGCCATCTTCACACGTCGTTTATATGATGATGTAGGAGAAAGGGATAGAAACATTCCACAAGTCTCTTCCTGATGGAAAAGTGAAGCAAGTTTTCTTCTTTGATCCAGATGGTAATTAATCTCCTTTTGCTCATAAACTGACAATTAGTTATTTACTCTTGTTATTTAGAATAAATACAATTCTTGTATAGTATGCATTTTCATGCTTTTATATCTATCTTGCTCAACCAATGCGGAATATGTGTTCTACGATTGTCTTTCGCGTTCTTGTATGTGTCAACTTACAGATTCTGCTGTCAAATTTGGGCAGGAAACGGATTAGAGGTAGCAAGTCGAGCTGAGACTTGAACCGCAAGTTTGTGAATGAAATAAAAGTTTTAAATAAATCAGCTTTTTGGAACACTATAATTGAGGCGGTATGCATATGTGAAGAACATGTACCTGTCCTCGTTTCTTCGCTGGAGGTTTTTGGAACAATCTTGAGTCTACAACGATAGTCTGTGTCTAGGTTTGATGTTAACTTCTGACAACTTACGTTTTTTTTGTCAAGTTGTTCTCATGTCCCTATAACAACATCAAAGAGAAAGAGATAGATAGTGAAATAAACCCAACTAATTAGTAATAAATAACTAATAACAGCCATTCATTCATAACACTCAGATTTTTTTAGATGAACCTAAGAATGTTAGGGTGTAAGGCATGTTTCGGTCCTATAGGGTTAAACTCACCTGATGAAACTCGTTCAGACATATTCTTTCGAACTGCGAGTTTATCTATATTGCCTTAAAGCTTGATTAAATCAGATCTAAACCCCTAAGAACCAATGGCTAAACTAGGGGTTACAAAATCAGAGCCAAGTCTAATATTGGCTAAGCTGGAGTGAACTGAATTGGTCATTTGCAACGTTTATAAACTGATGACCCAGGTCGGGAAAATAAATATAAGGTGGTCAAGTTACATATACGATTGTATTTATTGTTGTTAGAATATATTTTAAGATTTAAAGGATAATAATGAATAATATTTAAAACAGATTCGTATAAAATTTTATGATTCTGATTTTGTTTTTGTTTGAATTATTTTGCAGATTTTCTTTTTTAATTTTGACTTAACATGTTGACGTATTTGCTATTGGGCCTTAGAGCCACGCCCCACTTAGATCCGCGTATTTTCTTAGTTTTTTGTTTTTCCAAATTGCTCATTTCAGTTTTTTTTTTCTCTTACATTCTTCTTTTTTAATAGTATATAGATGAAAATCTAAATTTGACAAAGAAAATTTAAATTTTTGAAATAATAAGATTTAAAAAAATGTAAAGTAAAAGATATCCAATTTGTTATCGACATTATATTCATCAATACTCTATAAATACACAATACAAGGATTGAGAAACAGATTGCGTTATCGACATTATATTCATCATCGAGGGGAATTAGAGCGATGGCTATTCCATGGTCAGTGGATCGGTGATTTTTTTTGTTTTTCTTACTTGTGGTTTGAGTATTTAATTTGTAACTAATGGCTCGATGGATTGCATATGTTTTTGGCATGGCAGGTCCAGGAAGCAAATACTTTACGTCATCATCATGCATATACTCATCATGTTGTCCAGTCTTGCAGCTTTCTTGTTCATAAGACTCAACAAGATCACCTTAGAAATATACCAAAATAATTGGGCAGCGATACTCTTGTACTTCTACATCAATGCCGTTTGCAAAGCACCCCAAGCACCCGATGATACAGGTTTCTCAATTTCGTGTTTCTTCTTATTCGAATGTGCGAGTCATATCTTTGGGCTCGGTCTGGTCTTGTTTCTCCTCAATATTATCTCTCCCATGCTCGCTCTATATGTTGGAATACTTTCTTCCATATTGTGCTTCATTGCCTTCTGTTACGTGTGTATGTGACTGGCTCTGTGTCACCAAAGAGGATTTGCAAGAAGACGAAAGTGGTTCAATGATGCGGGGATCATTCATTCCTCTTAAGTTTTGGTTTTCCTTTTATTCTTTTTCTTTCTTTTGGATATTATCGTTTTTTTTTTGTTAATTGTTTTGGTTTTTGTTTTTTAAATTTGGATTTATTTAAAGCGTTAGATAAGCTCGGTTCATCTTTAGGATTAGGATTGGTATTTAGCTGTAAGTCGTTCTCCGCTCAAAAATACATGAGAATAACAAACAAACAACAAAAAAAACCACTTAACAATAATTCTTCAAACACAAAATAATACAACCCACAAATAATTAAAAAGAAAATAAACATGAGAATAACAAAGCAAAAAAAAAGAAAAAGTAAATATAAAAAGAACAACACTTATTAGGATTGTTTATAAAAAAGTAACATTAAAATAAAAGATAAACTACCAAAAAAATACTTAATCATATATAAATCCTCATTACCAATCTAGACAGTTATAAGAAAAAGTAAATATAAAAGAGCAACACTTATTAGGATTGTTTATAAGAAGTTAATCAAATCTTCACAAATTATCTTAAACACTTATAAACAATCATAATATTAACTACAGTTAAGTTACCAAACACAAAATTAATAATACGAACAAATAGTAACATTAAAATAAAAGATAAACTACAAAAAAAAAAGACACTTAATCATATATAAATCCTCATTACCCATCTAGACACTTATAAAAAATTATAATATTAATCAAAACTAAATTATCAAATACAAAATGATAAAATAAGCAAAAAATAAATTAAAATAAATCATGGGAAGAACAAACAAAGCAAAAAGAAAAAAACTAGAAAACAGTTTATCATATATGAATAATACTCTTGTGTATAGCGGGAGCAAACCACTAATATGTTGTTATAAAACCAGTGGTTTTATATATGCCAGAAATATTCCAAGCCGCGCATAGAAATTGAATACTGACAAAAGAAACAATTATTTTACACTTAGAATTTACGTTTTCCTTTTTAGAATTTAAACAGGTGAATTGAAAATTAAGGGATCGATTTGAAAACAATTAGAGAAAACAGAGGAAACTACAAGAGCTAAGAGAATATGATGAATGGAACTTACAAAGACACCTGAAGCGCCAAGAGCCAATGCCTTCAAGACATCGGTTCCACGGCGAACCCCCACCGTCAAGAAACACCGGAATCCGACCCTCCACGGCTTTAACCACCTCTTGTAGTTTGTTTATTTATATATTAATAAATACATCAGCCATGAGGCAAATTAACCAGTAATAAAAACCTAAAAATGTAATTTGCTTGACGCTTATTGGCCACAGGTTTTAGGCGCATAAAATGACATTTTTAAATAACCTTTTTTGCTCTTTAGCTATTAACGTTTTAAATGACCATTTTTGCTATTTAGCTATTACGAAGACTAGGAACTGAACCGCGCGATTTGAGAAGCAACTTCATTAAAAAAATTCCATGTGTTATTTATTAACAATAATTTTATGAAGAATATTGATGTGCATTATTATATATTAATAATTGGACATAATTCCCAAATGCGATTAATACAACAATCAGATTAAATCAAACATAAAATTCAACTATCACATTATAATTAAGACAGAAAGAAACAATTTTAAATGCATATAGATAAAAAAGAATAGTATATATAATATATAAATAACATATTTATATGCTACAATTTAATACAATGTATTAATTTATTACATCATATTATAATACAATATTTAGAACTTCACCAACCGTCAATATTACATTTTTACATGTACATTAATAAAACCAAACACAATAAAGGTTTTCTCTCTTTTGTTGAAGTCTCCAGGTGACAATAGTAAGTGGAAAACATTAATAATATTTTCAGGTGCTTTTGCAATGCACATCATCCAAAGAACAAGTAAGTGGAAAACATTAATAATATTTTCAGGTGCTTTTGCAATGCACATCATCCAAAGAACAAGTACATTATTTTCCACTGAGAACTTGCTTAAGATCAAGCCATAATTTATGAGCACTTGTGAAGTTTGTAACTATGGACTTCACCTATGATTCAATCCAAGTACAAATCCAACCAATGATCATCGAGTTCACAGTTCTCCAGTTTCGAGATCTGGACTATCATCGGCTGGTTTCTAGATTGTTCCATCAATAAAACACGTATTTGCTTCGCCTGAAGCGCATTACGCATATCTTTTATCCATTCGATGTAATTATCATCATTGAGCACCACCGCAGAGATCAAGGCTCCTGGTTTGTCTGAACTAGACAACGTATAAGGAGAAGGAGTAGACGACACATGCACCATCGTACCTGTCGGAGGATCTGGAGCACCACCGGACATAACTTATGTCACACGTAATCTCTTTGACACGAAGAGAAACATACAATATGATCTCTTAACTTAGGAGATCAATCATGAACACTTGCTCGAACTCGAACAAATATGATCTCTTAACCAAAGAGAAGAACACGAACATATCCCTTTAACTCAAGAGATAAAATACAAATTTAAATTTTAAATTCAAATAAAAACTTTCGAACTTCGGAAAAAAAAATTAGAAAGAATTTTTAGGATTTTTTGTTTAGGACTTAGCGCTGATATTATGTAGAATTAGATATCAAACTAGCTTGTCTTTATTGTTTTACAAAACATTGTTATTTATACAAGAATTTAGCACCTTCTTAAGCCTCCTAATGTGGGCTTTAGGCCTTATCGTAATATATTTATATTTATCTAAATATAATGTATAACTTCTGACAACTTACGTTTTTCGAAGCTCATGTGCTTTGAATGTTGGATGTTTCGCATTAATGAACTTTTTTTGTCTTGTTGTTCTTATGTCCCTGTAACAGCACCAAAGAGAAAGAGATAGATAGAGAAATAAGCCCAACTAATTATTAGTAATAACAACCATTCATTCATAATACTCAGATTTTTTTTAGATGAACCTAATAAGTTAGGGTGTAAGGCATGTTTCGGTCCTATAGGGTTAAACTCACCTGGTTCAGGCCGGATGAAAGCTTGATTGAATCAGATCTAAACCCCTAAGAACCCATGGCTAAACTAGAGATTACTAGATAAGGGCCAAGTCTAATATTGGCTAAGCTGAAGTGAACTGAATTGGACATTTGCAACGTTTATCAGCGTAGAAAACTGATGACCCAAGTTAGGACCAAAAAAAAAAACCCACTACAACAAATACGCCTGAAGACGTCATTTAATTAGAGTCGCTTCTTTAACCGACGTCAAATTTTTGATTTGGAAGCGATTTAGCGTCGGTTCAGAAACCGTCTAAAAATCTTAATAATCAGCACTGTTTAGTAAATTAAATAAATAACCTGCTCATTAAAGAAAAAGAAAAAGAAAAAAAAAAACTCTTACGATCTCAGCTGCTGATTCCATTGAAATAGTTCGATCCTCCATTTCAGATTAGGAATCGTTTAGATTCAAAGGCCTAATCGTATCTCAATTTGATCCAGCGGTTTGCTTAATGTCTCAAATGCTTCTCTTCTCAAATCTGATTGGATTTAAGTTTGTTTCTCTCTAATCTGAAATTAGAATGCTACGAATCTTTGAAGTACATTCTTCAGATGCTTGTTGTTGGTGATCACAATAATTAAGATGACTGAGCTTCCAGTGTTGCTTGAAAAATGTGATGTTGATAAAAATTTCAGGTTTTAGAGTGACAACTACTTTGTTTCCTAAAATTTCAGGTTGTAGATTCAATACGGGTTTCTTCTATAAATTCCAGGTTGAGTGAAGTGAAGAGCAACTCCAGATTGAAGAGCTGCATGGTAAACTTGTAAAGACTCTTCAGGGTATCTTTGAACTAGTAACAAATGATATGATGTTACATTGAGACAGGTTAGTGAATTTCAAAGTTATGTTCCGTTTTATTCTCTTGGGCTAGTCAGCCATTGTGATTGATCAAAATTACATTTACTATTTGGTTTCAGGGAAGTAGTGTTACAAATTACAAGAGCTGCAATATGAAAGGCTTTGATGATAATATATATAGGCAATTATGTTTTGTGTAGGTCTTATATATATTATATAAGACATTTACGTGTGTAGAACCATAAAATATTTGATTAACTAATATTAAATGGATTAATTGTCTGTGTCAATATTTTAGTTAATTACAATTTAATTTATATCAGAAACAAGAAAAGAAAAAAAATCGCTTTTTGAAGTCATATTTTAACAGACGTGTAGATATATTAAAAGTGACGTTAACATTTGCAATTTTACGTATAAAAAATACAAATTAACGTCAGTTTTTAAAACAATGGAACTAAACTTAACGTCGGCCCTTAACACGTCGGTTGAATAACTGACGTAATGTTATTAACGTCTGTTTATAACCGATGTTACGTCCATATATAAATGACGTCAACTTCAGTGTTTTTTTAGTGACTAAAGGTGTCAAAATGGGGACACCTATGGTTTATCCACAAGCCCATTTACGCAACGGATTTAAATGGTCTACGCCCAACTTTGTCCACGGACAAAACGGACTGGACACTATTGAACAATAGACGATCCATAGGCTACAAAAATCTAGGGCAAAATCGATTTTTCCGCAAAAAACGTAGAAACATAATTCCCGCCAAAAATATCAAAACATAATTTTCTACCAAAAACTATTGGTCCATGGACAACCCACGGACAGTCCATTTAGGTCGAACGTTAATGGGCTTGGACATTAATGGACAAGGGCGTTAATGGACACATACAGCATTTTGTCCACAATCGAAATGGACAAATATTGTCCGGGCCAAAATAGGCGTGGACAACCCATTTTGACACCTCTAGTAGTGACTGATGACCCAAAAAATGGTTAATTTGTCTCAAAATTCCAGTCCGAACAAAATTAGACATCAATATGTGGGGCTAAAGTTGTTGGTCCATACATCAACACTGACATGGGGCATAATGGCCTTAAGGCATTACAAACATTCTACAACTTACCATGAAACCAATCTGTGCGATAGATTCAAGATACATAAAATCTTATAATCCATCACTCGCCCTTTTTTGTGGTTCTTATTTGGTGATGGAATATTGAACGAATCATGAGTAGCTTAGATAACAACAAATCTGATAACTATATATTATGTTCTGGTCCCTAAGGCCTACATCAATTTATCCTTATGAGAGATGAGTTCGAATCTTTTTTGGTACCGGATAACCACGAGTCCACATGGCCTCGGTAAGATGATAAGTAAGGTTTTTCAGGGAGGTTTATCTAACCTATCTGTGACTAGAGATGCTGGTCCTTTGTTCGGACTAGGCCCACACCACCTCGCGCGGACAGAGACATGGATAAAACTTTTGAATACAATTGAAAAGTAGTTCAAACGTATGTAATGCGGACTCAAGCAAGCACAAGTCGTGTGGAGGCAGGAGGCTAACGGTTAGCCGATAACCACGTTCAAATAGACTTGGACATGCAGTCATGTCCGCTCTAGAGTGTGATAGATCTAAATTATCCAAGTTTTTAGGGTAAGGTTGTGGTTATACGTTTAGATATATATCGTAATATATTCCAACAGCCTATGTAGGGGTATGTATATAGATCGGATATATATAGGTACAAATTTCTGAATTATTTGTTTGAATAATAAAAAATAAAAATGATATATAACTACTGAAATGATAAAAATATATATATATTTGAAATAGTGTAATCCGAGTTGGACCTTTACTTGATCTAGTAAGAATTTAAATAGTGATCTTACGTATATGAATTACCAGATATCCAACTTAGTAAGCTAAATAGTTGTATTTGATCCGTAGGATTTTTATTTAACTGAGCCAATGATCTGATTGGTCGGGCCAGTGAAAACTCGACATGACGTTGTCAATCGGACCGGTGGACCGAGACCAGGACCACACTAGCGGTGTCAGTGTACTTGAACTAGCATCTTTTGGCTTTATGTCATGATCACGAATGGACCAATTTAGGTGGTGGATTAATTTTCCTCCTCGTGAGCTATTTTCTGTAACTTGCAAGGACAATCATTTTTTTGCAGTTTTTGTAACTCTTACTATATTATATGGTTATATATGAATAAACCAAAATTTATCAATAACATTCACGGATAAAGATATACTTCTTCCCCATGTTGAATGCAGCTTTGTATGTCAGTGTTTAGAAAGAAAGAAAATAAATACAAAAATAGAAAGTATAAATCCAAAAGAAAGAAAGAAAAACTGAAAAAGTAAATATCTGGTATTCACATTCACTCGAAAGTACAACACCATTTAGAGTACACATGTTTCCACAGTGCTTTTCAGAATCTACTTTGTAAAAGTTGCATAAAATTCACACTTTACAGATCTTAATAACTACGGTAAATAAAATGTTACATTTAGTATGTTTTGTAACTCGCAACACAAGTGCATGTGGTGGTGATAGTCAACATTCAGCTCATTGGTAGCTGCATTATTTACGATTCTTGAAAATGAGATAATTGATAGTAGTAGTAGACTTGTAGTTCACTTATTCATTTTTATGAATTTTCTAAATGACATAAGTACCCTTATTATAAACTTTATGAGACATAGTGTTATTTATATTTATATATATGCTACAAAATAAGCCAGCAAATAAACATTTATTCTCCCTCTCTCTCTGAAAAAATGCCAAAAATCTTGTGGAAAAGCCTCCATCTATGCTTCCCGTCAAATCTCACCAAATGCTATTCTTCGCCGTGTATTCCTCCTTCCTCCGTCGATCCCGATGATTCCGACCATCCTAGCCGTCCCTCTATCGTTCTCATTAACAACTTCAACCTCCTCTACCACGACGACGACAACAACAACTACCACCACCGTGCCGTTGACTTACCTTCCTCCTCCACCACCACCACTTCCGCCGCCACCACCACCACCTCATCCACGTCATCATATGAATCTGATATTTCTCCTGATGTATCCGCGGCTTTCGCTTCACGTCGCTTCTTTTTCTCTTCCCCTGGCCGATCCAATGCAATCACAGACTCACCGGGTTTGTCAAGAGAATTCTCTAATAATTACGATGATGTCACTATAGCCATAAAGAAGAACAAGAAGAAGAATTACGATACTTTCGTGACTACTTCGAGGCTTCTAAGCGGAGGAAACGCCGTGAAAAAACACGTGTACTCACCGGACCCGTTAACAGATTTTCGGCGATCAATGCAGGAGATGGTTAACGCCGCCATTGACGCCGGAGATCTTACCCGTCCGGATGACGGATACGACTTCTTGAACGAACTGCTACTCAGTTATCTCTCTTTGAATCCAACCGAGACACACAAGTTCGTCATCAGGGCTTTCTCCGACATTATGGTCTCACTCTTGTCGGAAGAACGTCGGATATGCTGACGTAAGCGGCCGCCGGGATAATTAAAAGCCCGTGTAATGAATGCCACACGTGACCTATTTAATTAAGGGAACCTAACTTTCTTTTTTTTCCATAGAACGTCTTCAAGTAACTTTAGTATTTTTTTTTTGTATGTTTTATTAAAACAAAATTCAACTCCGTAACAGAGAGGTTAATTAATATAATTTTGCAAGCATTACGACCCAATGATCAAATGTAATTACTGTGTAGTGATTTTGTGAAAAAATTTCAAGCATTATTGAGGTTGAGCAGGTTTGTGCGTATTTTTTTTTTTTAATCTCATTTTCAAATAATTAGAAGAAAATCTGAGATAATTAAATGTTAAATATTTGAGATAATTTATATATATTTTGGTTGGATATTATAAAGTTAGATATTTTGTTGTTGAAATATACGGACAATAAACGAAAAAGACATGTAAATTTTTTGATACTAGACATATATACTAGCTATGAGTGATAAAATATATGTTTTTGTTAATATAGAAGAC
The DNA here is from genome assembly GCA_028015245.1 of Cardamine occulta. NCBI lineage: Eukaryota > Viridiplantae > Streptophyta > Magnoliopsida > Brassicales > Brassicaceae > Cardamine > Cardamine occulta. The sequence continues at coordinate 16,844,192 of CM051374.1, forward strand.
CGGGATAACACCATTCCACCTATGATCGAGTGGAAAAAAAACGACACCTGCTTTTGTGTTTAACATAATTAGCAGGGAAAATGCATTAATTAAAATTGAATTTGGTTTGAACTAAGAAAATTATTTAAAAAGTTTTGTAAGAAGTTAAACTTACGAACTAACAAATGAATTAAAGCTAAATACGTCCAAAAAACTTTATGGGAAGAGTTAAAAATTGAATTTGGTTTGATGATTTTGATCAATGAAGAATAAGGCATGAGTCGACAGAAAAGTATCATCAAGGTACAAAGCTTGAGGCATCGATAAACTCTCTAGTTGTTTATATTATATCAAGGCATGGATCTTGTTTTAAAATATTACTATGGATCCATACTTTAACAAAGGGAAAAATAGTTAATTTTCTAAGTGAGATAAAGTGAAACTTTAGTTTCCTTAGATATAATGTATTTACATTACTTAATACTTAGTCTATCTCTTGATGTTTACTACATCATATGAGATTTAATTCTCTTCTCTGGCTTTAGAATTAACATTAATGCCTTCATATGAAGTATCTATGTATCAGAAAATCAGGTTTTGATGTTAAATATCTTAAAATGAAAATGCATATATCTCGTGAAGAAATCATAAGGAATGCTACATATCTTTGCTTTTGCTTGTAATGTAATTTTGTGCAAAATGTATTAATTAATACTTCAATTTAATATTGAAATCTATTGTTTTTTTGCTTCTTTCCATCAGATTTAACACATAACACAATGTGAGACAAAACAAAATAATTGAGAAATCTAAGAAGCGGATGTTGGAAGGTCCACTCGACCAAATAACCTATAAAAGTTGTAGCTAATAATATAAAATCAGTGTCTTTCAAACCAACAGAAATAAATATAATAAGGTTGTAATTAAGAAAAATTAAAGTATTAAAAAGTTAGTCGGTTTAGGTGGAAATAAAACTATAACATTTGTCTTATTCACTAAAGATTAAAAAAAAAAAGCCTCTAGACCCGCTCAAGTGCGAGAATTTCGTGAAGCCAAGCACACAGTTTTAATTTAAATAGTAGGAGTAGGACGAGATGATAAACTAAATATACAGGTGTAATAGTTCTTGTTTGTCAACACTTTGAATAAATGATACGTTCTAGAATTTTTATTCTAAGCGGATATATATATTCACGTACGTGTAATCTTTTGTGACGGGAAGAAAACAAATGTGTTTTCAATGAAGTAAGCATGTCTTTTACTGCATGAAATGTGCATATCTAATCTCATATATACTTGTAGAGATGTGCATGCATATGGGTTTATTCGTTAACTACATTTGAATATGATGTCATATTTGGAATTGAACAAAAATGGCCATATCTAATAAGTAGTAACCAACTATGATTTGCATAAGTTAACGACTCAAAACTTCAATAATACATAATAAGGAATCTTTAGTATATTACATTTCGAGTTGGTAAATGGTGCCTGGTTTTCTGCCGCTTGTCTCCATCCCTGCCCAACCACTAGGTTGATTGGTCAATCAATCTAAATTAACGTTTTTTTATATATTTTTTGCTAAAATTTAGAGTCTTATGTCATGTCACTATGTATATGTGTGTCATGTCACTATGTATATGTGTATGACAGTATGAGAGGTAGCTAATTTGGGTCAAATGTATAGTAGAGTTTCAAATATTTATTGCATTGCAAATTTAGGTCATTTAAACAGGAAATATCTGTCGAAGTAACTATACATATATTTGTAAATGTTGCACTCGTTAGATAATTCTAAGATTTGAAAAAGAAATTATCTAGAAGTTAGAAGAGATAAGAAAAGAAGAAATATAACAATATCTAAATAAATAGATTTCGATTAGATATAGAAGCTTATTTTATTATAAATACAAGTCTCTAGAAAAAAATTCCATAAAATCCTGAGAAAGATATTTAGTTTTGAGAAAGTTTATAAATCTAATAAAGAAAAGTTGTTCTTTAAAGCTTTTAAGTTCTAGTTTGATATTTGATTTAACTCCCCAAATTATATCAATCACCTCACTGTTTTAAACGAATCACAAAAGGAATCCGAGAAGAAAGAATTTGCTTACAAGATTTTAAGAGTTCAGATTTTTGATGTATTTATCCTAACAATCCCGTAAATCAAAGAAAACTTGTATTTATATATACATCCCAAAACGAGATATGACTTTGAATTAGTGGATCCATGATTTTTCGGCAAAATTATACAATTACTTTGACTTCAGTACGTTAAAGTTCCACACCTACCAAAATACGGGTCAATCTCAATATATGAGATCAAAATCGAGACAGAACATAAAGTTTTACCTATCAAATTAAAGTCGATAGTCTTTAATTATATTTGTTACAATACAATTATCAAAATCCTAAATACTAAATGTTGTTTTATGCATTTAGATTCAATACTTCTATTTAAATTTATATTTGTATGTTTACAGGATCATTATATATACACCATTTTATTTTATTTTTTTCGTTAAAAAGAGTAATTTAGTAAAGAGGTCGTTCTATAAAATAATATATTTTGGAAGTCCCAATCTTGAAAATATCATTTTCCTCTAATTTATACTAATCTATAGATTAGAGAGGAAAAGTAGCCTTTCAAGGTGCTCAAGGGAAAATAAAACAAAATAATATATATGTAGTCATAACAGAACATGAAAGCTGGAATAGCTCAGTTGGTTAGAGCGTGAGAGCGGAGGTTCGACCCCTCCTTCTAGCGATTTTGATTCTTTTACGCATTATTAATCTCCCAGTGACCAGAGTGCAAATTCGTAGTGCCTAGACTTCCAGTTTTATCCTTAAAAGGCTATTCAAAACTTACAACACAACATTTTAGAAGCTCAGAAGAGAATGTCCAGACTCTTTTCTATTATACAATCTGCAGAGTATTAAAACTTTATTACACATATGAACATTGTTTTAAAACATCAACACGAACCACCCAAAACACACAAACTCTTCTTTAAACGATCATACGAAACATCCTCATACCTTATCATATCCTAAAATATATCACAAACACGTTTTTATTCAATCTTACATCTTCCTCTGAAGACTAACCAAATCAAGAGTAGATCCATATTTCACATTCAAAGCTTGAGTACACCAACCATGTCCATCATCAACCGTTGGCATCCTCACTTCAACCACAGGAACCACCGGACTTGACGAGCCTGGCATCAATACAGCTGCAAAAACACGCAAAGCATTCGACGCATCGATGTCCATACAAACATTGATCTCTGGAACACCTTTAGGTGACGGTGGAATCCCTACGATCTTGAAATACCCAAGAAGATGATTCTCTTCAACACTCTCTCCTTCTCCTTCATATACAATAATCAAAGCTTCCTTTTGGTTATCATGAACCGTTGTAAAGAAGAGGTCTTTCCGAGCTGGAACCATCATGTTACGCGGAATCACGGGTATGAATTTGCTATCATTAGCTCTTACTCCAACCGCAAGAGCTGTGGCTTGTATGGTCAAGAGATCTAAACTCCCAAACGGATCGTGAATCCCTGAAGTCACCGCACCTTCCAAAGCAGCTCCTCTAACCGCACCTTCTAACGGATGCACACCTTTGTAAATCTCGTCTTTCTTGCATACGTTCTTGAGAATGGTTCTTACTCTCGGAATGTAAGAACATCCTCCAACCATTATCAAATCATCGATATCACCAGTCTCGATTTTCGCATCTCGCAGACACTGCACAACAAGTCTCTCACATTCCTCAAACACCTTCTTGTTCACTTCCTCAAACTCCAACCTATCAAGAACCTTGGAAATCTTGTTACCATTTCCCAAATCCACTTCGATTTGTACATTGTCTTGATCCGATAGCCTGTGAATAGCGTCCTGCACCGCTACACGAAGCAACCCCGAAGAAGCTTCTTCGTTTGGTGGCGCGATATGCCGCATTGTGTTCTGCAATATATCTTCACCTCCAATAGGGTTTCCTGCCAAGGCTTTAATCTGTGAAACACCACCAGCAGTTGCAGTAACCGCAACATCACAGTAACCAGCACCCATATTGAATATAACCGCAAGCCTCTCGCTTCCACTTCCCATGTTATCGTGCGTAGTCATCTGCTGTTGTTGCGCATAAAGCAAAGCGATTGCTGTTGGTTCAGGCATCAAACGAAGGACATGAAGTCCAGCCATAGCGCAAGCTCGTTCAAACCGTGTAAGCTGGAATCTTGAAAACGAAACAGGAACCGTGAGGACTACATTTCTCACAGGACGTTTCAACTGAGCTTCAGCCATTAAACGTAATTCCACAAGAAAGATCGCCAAAACTTCCTCTGGAGTTGTGCTTCTCCAAGCATTGTTAACCAACGCTGCAATAAACGGTCTTACTCCAATATCAAGAGTTTGAACCAAGAAAGGAAGGTTCTTGGTAGCGTGAACCACAGGATCAGTATCTACACGACCAATGAGACGTTTCATGTTGAAGATAGAAGCTCCGGTTAGCATTTCTTGGTCATGTGCGAGCTGGTTGGTTACTCCACCAGCAGGGACTTCATCTTTGAAAGTGACGAATGATTTGATTAGTTTCTGGTTTCTTGTGTTCCTCAAGATGTGAACTTGAGAGCCATTCCAAACTGCAATACTGCATTGGGAAGTACCAATGTCGATTCCAACTGCGATTTCGGGTAGTGATGGTGGAGATGATGATGATTTCTCTTCTCCAGTGTTTTCACTGTCTGATGCTACTGTGTATGCTTGTTCTGCCATTTCCTGCAATTTATTCAGATACAAGTTTTCAAGTTTTGAACATAGAGATTCAGCAAATCACAATCAATGATTAGTCTTTTTGAACCAATGATTAGTGTAATTAACACTAATCTTGTTTTCATTACATCACTCAAAACATTCAGAACATACTAAGAACTCAATTGTAACACAAACTGAAACTAATATTCCAAGTGTCTCTATGGGATTATTAAGATTTCACTCTTCTACGATCCCACTCAGATACAGTTCCAAAATTGATAGATAAAAAAAAAAAGCCTAGCAAATTCAATAGTTAGAAGAACTAAGCTAAGCTAAGCTAAAACCAAATGGGAAAAAACAAAGAAAGTGTTATGCATAATCGAGAGAAAAAAGACAAACCAGAGCAAAAGAGAGATCTTTTAGAGAAGGGTTTGTAGCTGTTTGGTGGATTATAAGAGTCGAGAAGGAGAAAATGAGAGGAGATGAGAGCGGAGGGAAGAGGAAGAAGAAGAAGAGAGTTTATAGAAGGTGCGAGAGAAAAGAATTAAGGGTATTTGTTGTTGGGCTTTCTCATCTTCTAGAGTTTCCTAGACAAACCTCGGCGCTTTTTACAAAACAGGAGGGACTTTTTTTCCCTTGTTTCTCGCTAAATTAATTCATTTAATTTGCCGACTAAAAATACATAAATTGATCTATTTTCCCAATACTTTTCCAAAAGGGCCATTTGAAGTAAACTATATATATGGGCCTGTGGTATAATATTGGCCCAGTTTTGGACCATGAGTATTTTGGTTTTAAGTTAATGTTTTGTTTTTTTTGGTATATGCAATTGTAAGCTTGTTTTAATTAGTTAAATAATCTGTCAATGAAATTGGTAAATCAATCACTCCTGTGTTTATTACTTATTTAATTATTTATTTATATGTAATATATATATATCTTAATTTTGTTCTTGCAAGACCCCAAATGAAAGGAACAAATATCATGATTTGGACAGAAATATATATTGGCATTCTTCTCTGGCTCCAATGGTTTGTTTAAATAATTGTATGATAATTTATCAAATGAATAATGGAAACAGAAAATAATAATAGTATCACCTAAGTTTATACAAAATGTCCAACCAATAACCAAACACATTGGTGACATCTCTTGATGGCAAGTGCTGATGTTTGGGAGAGGTCCACAGAAACACAACTATATCAATTAATTATGAGAATATTTTTATCAACATTATCACAAACAATATCATTTTCTTATGTGTTAAAAATTCACGATTCGTAATTTCTGCCTTTTAGGTGTTCGTTTGTTGTGAGTCTTGTGACCATTAGGTGTTTGTAATTATAACCAATATACAAGCAGTAAACATCGGGTTATAGCATATGCAACACGTCGTAATCATCGAATTAAATTATATCAACGTCTCAACGCGTACTAGCCTACTAGGAATTGATGATACTTTTTGTTGTTGTTGTCTGTAATTAAAACACGTGTTTTGTGTGACTTATGACGGTGTCATCTTATTCGTGTTAAGAAAATAAATAGCTAAAAGCTAAAACCCTAATGATTGATATTTAGAACAAATTACTTCATCGATACACATATGATCGATTTTCGGTGATCATATGGGAAAAATAAAAATAAAATAACAAGATAAAGACTTTTAGTTATTTATGTTCAGAGTAATGAGATAGGCGAAACATTTTATAAAGACTTAACGCGTAAGGTTTAGATTAAAAAAAATGGTTTTACATTGTTTAATCAAGATAGAAAGCGATCGTTGCAAACAATACAAAGGATAGAATATGATTTCCATTAACATCAAAACATATTATATAACGTAACGGATTTTCAAAGAAAATGAAAAATCAGATAAAAAAACATCGAAAAGGATATGAACTATGAGTCAGCAGTGAGTATCCATGATTTAAAAAAAAAATAAGCTTCCTATAAATATCCTCTTACTTCTCCCATTCTTTCACGCCTCTTCATTCTTTGCTATTTCCTCCATTTTCTCAAAATATTCAAAATCTCGCATTTTTTTTACTTATTTTCTTGTAATGGATTTCTCTCCGATCAACTGCCTCATATTCGGTAAGCTATTCATATTTTCATAGATTACGGTATAGTAACATTTTAGAATGCATTTACTAATTGTTTGTTTCTAATTGTGATTAGATTTGGATGATACATTATACCCTCTGAAAACCGGAATAGCGCCAGCTGTCAAAAGGAATATCGACGGTAACTAAACAAAAAACAATTATAATACTTTTCTTCTACTTGTAATTTTTTTGAAACATTGGGTTAATAATATAATTTTCTTCTGGGCAGATTTTCTAGTGGAGAAATTTGGATTTCCGGAAAGTAAAGCTGCAAGTCTAAGAGTTGAGCTCTTCAAGACTTACGGAAGTACTCTTGCTGGTCTCAGGGTAATTTCACTTCTTCATATTTATTCATTTTTATAAAATTTGTTCAATCTTACCTTGATTTTTAAATTTATTTTCTCATAATTTTTGTAGGCGTTAGGTCATGATGTTCATCCTGATGAATATCACAGGTACAAAAAAGAAATCATCCTCAATAAATATATAATTGCTTTTCCAGGGAAACAATTTTTTTCTTAAGCTTTTTTTTTTGTTTGGATATTATTTGTTTGCAGTTTCGTGCACGGTAGGTTACCTTACGGTTCGATCCAACCAAACAGTAGGCTACGAAATCTTCTAAACAAAATCAAACAGAGAAAAATTGTAAGCTTATTAGTATTTTATTACTTATGTAGCATACATAATATTGTTTGCCAAAACGAATAAAATGATCATTCTTGATTACTTTGGTTCAGATATTTACTAATTCGGACAGGACTCATGCGTTAAAGGTTCTGGAGAAATTGGGTTTAGAAGATTGTTTCGAAGAGATGATTTGTTTCGAGACAATGAACCCAAACTTATTCGGGTCAACAACCCGACCCGATGAGCACCCCGTGGTTCTCAAGCCTTCGTTGACCGCAATGGATATTTGCATTCGTGTCGCCAACGTTGACCCTCGCCGCACGGTAACATTCTTATTTATTTATATAGTTTTAAGGGTTTATTTTCTATTCAATTTTGATAAATCTCTAAGTCGACACGTGTCACTAATTTTTTTCAAAATAGGTATTTTTGGATGATAATATCCACAATATTACCGCGGGTAAATCTGTCGGGCTTCGAACAATCCTGGTAAATTTTTATTCCATTGACAAATTAATTAATTTATTATTTTTACCGACATTTATATGTGAAATTCATTTTTATTTAAAGGTGGGGAGATCAGAAAAGATTAAAGAGGCAGATTATACGGTGGAGAGTGTAACTGAGATATCGACGGCGGTTCCGGAGATATGGGGGACGGCTACGGCAGGATTTGACGTTGGCGGTGAGAGGATCAGACGGAGCAAGAGTGAGCTGGAAGCAATGGTTTCAATCACAGCCGTTGGTGCATGACGTATCGAGTTGGCGAATCGTGACCTTTGGATATTTTAACGTTTAGTGGTTGGTATTGTACAGATGGCATCAAATATCGATAATGCATGTGAATAAAATAATAATAGTGGTGGTGGAGTAGATTCATCCCATGTGGACACCAAAATGTGAATATGCAATGAAAATATTATGTATGATGACAATGATTTCAGTGTGTGTATATTTTCAAGTTTCTACCGAACTTTAAAAGTTGGATTGGGATATGCAATTATAATTCTGGTTAGGGATATGCTGTTTATCTCCATCCTCTTATAATGCATATCACTCGAAAAACGAATTATATTTATGCATTTGGTGTTTTGAAATTTGCAAAATTTTAATATATTGTTTTATAGTCGGATGATAATCAAAAATCGCAATAGCTTAAAGTTTAAGTTCAAGTAAAAAATATAATAACATATTTTTTTTATCTATTAACGAATAAAAGACATTTTAAAAATAAGTATTGTGTAAATTCACTTTTTATATTGTAGCGTTCTATGACTTTTTTGTTTACAATAGATGTATATATATATAGATGGTATATCTGCAACTTTGTAAATTTTTGGTTCAAAGTGATAATAATCAAATAGATGTTGAAAAAAATAACGAATTATACTTATATATATGAGATCTATTTACATTAGTCAAGTATATGTTTTTTTAATCTTAGATTAATTAAATATCTCACATCACAACTTTGTCGTTTATAAAAGAATGATTTTAAAAATATATATACTGGGTCACACAAATAACATTTCTTTATCAATAGAAAAAGTAGTTGTTTCCGCATGTAACCAATAAAAGGAAAAATAATTGTTGTTTAAATTGACAAGTACTCCCTCTATTCCATTTATAAAAAGTTTTAGACATTTTTTTGGTTCTTTTTTATTAAAAGATTTGCAAGTATCTATGTAAAACTTAAATTTTGATTGGTTGATAAATTTAAAGTAAAACACTAAATAATATTTTTTAAAGAAAAATAAAATTTTTAATATACGCTTTTAGCTAAAAGTTCATATAAAATAAAACTGATGGAGTACTGTTCAGTGGTGTTTCTATAAATAATTTTAACAAAAATCATACTCCATATAATTTTATTTATGACTAGTTGTCATATTGTATTAATGGGGCAGAGTGATTTTTGCTAACTATTTAACAAAATTTTAATTAAAATACACTAAAAATCAGTAATATTGTATTTTAATGGGATCAATAGCTGAGACCCCTTATGTCTCAAAAAAATATCCCCATACCTTTGAGCTTCCCCAAATAGTGAGAGGAGAAAACAGTGAAGCAAGGGATAAATCTATTTTGAAACGTACTCATTTATTTTTGTGTTGTTAATTTTGGAAGATGATATTCAATTTAATTAGAATTAGATTAATTTGAGTACACTCATTTTTAAAGTAAATCAATAATCAAGTTCATAACCGTTTCTGAAGTAATTCAAGTTTTATTAAACAAATCAATTACAGAAAGAGATAAAAAAAACTATAAAGTACAAAAAATCCGATACATTTTAATGGACATTTTAATATTTGTCAGTCGTAGGAATGAATAGTTCTCCAATGTACATTTTAATATTTCTCTTACTACGCAAATGGGCTACTTAACACCCATTAATTATGCCTAACTAGTTTCTTCGTATAACCGAAGAGCCACCATTATTTCATCGTTAGAGATGACGACGACGGAGACGGCACCAGAAATATTAAAAGCCATGGCAACAGAAACCGAGCAGAAAGAGAATGATGAAGAGGAGGCCAATATACGCCGTCAGAAGAAGCCTGAAGAAGCTCTCGAAGCCAAATCTCTTCCCGGCATCATCAGTGCTTATCTCAAGTATATATATATATATATATTTTTTTTTTTTACTCAAATCTTTTTCGACTCATCTATCGTTTCGTCCTTGGTCTAGTAATTAAGGTCATTTAAAGCTCAACTTGACACATCATTACACTTGTAATTTTTTTTACAGTTATCCTGAGGCTGCGGAAGAGGATCTGAAAAAATGGGATAGATCATATCAGAAGCTGTCTCCTGCGCACAAGGTGATTTTTGTTGCTTGGTTTCTAGCCTTAAAAGGAAATGCTTACGAATAGTAGTACATTGCCTTTAAGAGATCACCAAATGATTTCAAGTCAAGTTGTTTTTTTGTTATTTGGTCGAATCTTCTTTGTTTGCTTATAGTTATAACAAACTAACTATGTTTTCCCTTGTCCAGGCATTGGTACCCCATTTTCCTATGAAGTTGCAGAGATTAAGAAGGTCAAATTTATAATCAGTAGTATTTTATTATTTTCATGTAGTCTTAGACAAGTGTCACAGGCCCTTTGGATGATATTCAGAATTTTTTTTCTTCAATTAATAGTTGCTTCAAGGTTCATATATGATTAGTTACTTCTTCATTCGTATTTTGGATTATGGAAGAATCTTGATGTTGCTAAACGTTTTCATTAACTTTTTAAGTTAAAAAATGAATCGTTTTGGCACAATAATGATATGCTCTGGAGCCTCTAAACGTGTTACCTCACAGGGATGATTTGCAAAAATGGGTTGCATATGTATAAATTAAGATAACAAATTATTAGAATTAACGTGTGAGGAGTTGCGCCTGTTAGTATAGGCCAGAGAGAAATTTTTTATATATAGCTACTATTATTTAACCAAGTGGTGGTGGTCTAGTGGTTCCCACTTGAGAAGGAGTTGTCTTGTTGGTCTAGGCTAGGGATCGATTCCCCTCAAGCGCAGAATTCTCTAAATCATTCCATTTGGCCACATGGATATGGGCTCTTACTTTTGGCCCATTTGAATATCCGGAAAGAGGGTCTATCCGTGGGCTGCACCTCTTCCAGGTGATTAGGCTGGGTCCTTCCATAGGTCTGAGATCTACTCCTAAATTATAAAAAAAAAAAAAAAATTAACGTAGGACAATGATCAACTACGCCCTATTTCTATTCCTGATATTCATCCTGCAAGGTATGCCTTATCGAACCACAGCAAGAACTAGCCGATATGGTTTTGAAATGTGTTGTTAGTTTTTGGTATAAAGACATAAGGGAACTCAAAAGTTCATTTCACTTTACTAAAAAGTTTGATGTATACATTTTCTTTGAGCAGTGCAGGAGTAACACAAGGTTTCTCAATGTGTGGTGGTGATTTTGTTGAAGTATTAAATGAATCAAGTCAAGCAGGTTAGAAACTGAGACTTAGTTTTTGATTAAGCCAATATGCTCTCTGTTTCATTTTTTTGCTTAAAATGTAATATGCTATATGTTTCATTCTTGTGCTTAAAATGCATGTAACCGGTAGGTAACACTGAATTTCAGGAATGTGGGATGTAGTGGTGACTTGCTTTTTCATCGACACAGCTCATAATGTCATCGAGTACATTGAAACCATATCCAAGATCTTAAGAGATGGAGGAGTAAACTCCTTGTTGCCCTCTATCCAACACCTTTTGATATCTTTCATTGCTTCTGACATGTTCCATCAGGTTTGGATAAATTTAGGACCTCTGTTGTATCACTTTGCAGACGAACATGGCCTGGAAAATGTAAGCAAAGGACTTGTCCCACAATCTCGTTATAACTTTGAGATATCACAAGATATATATTTCTTGTTTTTTTTTTCTTAGGAAATGTCAATTTAGCTAAGTTTGGAGGATGTAAAGAGAGTTGCTTCACATTATGGGTTTGTGATCGAGGTAATATATATACAGAAGATAATAACATGACATTTTTTCTGTCAAAAATAAAACATGTCATGTTCGTCCTCACTTTATTGCTTGTCCTACATTTGCAGAAAGAAAGAACAATTGAAACAACCTACTCTTCAAATCCCCGGTCTATGATGAAGGTCATATTTTAGGAATTGATTCTCTCTAATCTTCAAGCTCAATATCATTATATATAGTTTCTAATGAAAGGTGGGTTAACGTGTGATGTTGTGTGCTGCAGAACCGATACTATCCTGCTTTCTGGACAATGAGGAAGAAATGTGTCATCACAACTTAACCAATATATCCCTAAAACTTATATTTCATTCCGGAGGTTGTTTTTTCCTTTTTATTTTTGTGTTGCATCTGGATTTATTTGTTATCGGTTGATAAATTAAAAACTTTGTACTCGACTTGTTCCGTTATATCTTTGCCCTGGCTTTGGCTAGATCACTCATTGTTAATTATTTATTTATATTAAGAACAAAATTCAAAAGTTAAACAAAAACTAATGGTCTCTAATTATGAACAAGAGCATGTGATCACTTATCTGCTTTCTCATATTTAGTGAAAGAACCTGCGAGTGGTTTGGCAAGTACTGTACTTGTGAATGTTTGGTTCGGAAACACTCACCAATGCTTTTCTCTCATCAAGATTTGTACGTGTTCCAATAAAGTACAATATTGTCTGAAACAATTTAATTTGGAAGATAATATTTAATTTTATTAGATTTTTTGATTCAATTGGTTATATATATAATTTTTTCATAACAGCATATAAAATAATCAAGTTCATAACCGTTTCTGAAGCTTATCAAAATTTTCTTCTAGAAATCAATTTCGAATTGACGTGATTATTATTTCTTTTCTCCTACTACGCAAATGGGCTAATTAAGATCCATTAAGGAACATAAGGCCCAATTTGAAAAATCGTTTCCTCAAATAACCCAACCCTCCACGACGACATCAAACTCCAAACAAAAGAGCCACCATGAATTCATCGTCAGAGATGACGGCGACGGAGACAGCACCGTCACCGTCACCGGGATTAGTTACGGCTACGGTGACGGAAACGGAGCGGAACGATACTTTGAGGGAAGTGAGTGATGAAGAGGAGGAGGAGAAGATACGCCGTCAGAAGAAGCTTGAAGAAGCTCTCGAAGCCAAATCTCTACGCCGCATCATCAGTGCTTACCTCAAGTATCTTACTTTGTCCTTTCTTTATTTTTACTCGACCTCTTCTCTTATCGTTTCGTACCTGAAATGGCACTATGTTCAAGGAGAATTGTCTTGACTGATTAATTCTAGATTGCATATGATTTTGGTTTGTTAGCTTTATTTCAATTTTTTATTTTTTTCGAAGTAAGCTTCACACTGAAGGTGAATGCACAAGGTTCTACATCGTTGACCTTCCTTATGCTTCAAAATGTTTTACAGTTATCCCGAGGCTTCAGAAGAGGATCTGAAAAAATGGGAAAGATCATATTGGAAGCTGTCTCCTCCACACAAGGTAATTTTTGCTGGCTTGAGAAATGTGATACGGTTATTAGAGAGAATAGTGGCATGTTCTGATAACAATAATGTGGTTTGCCATGGTTGCGTCTAGAGGAAAATTAAAGTTTTTGCTGTTTAGTAGTTTATTCATTGTTTGTGTGTTACTATATAGATTTTATGTTAATGGTTTATAGCTCTAGCATATTTTTTCCGTTCGAAGTGCTTACAAATAATAAGCACTTATGCATAGCTGTTAAGAGGTCACCAAATGATTTCGAGTCAAGTTGATTTTTTTGTTGAATCTTCTTTGTTTGCATATAGTTACAATAGAACTAACGATTTTAAGTTTTGCCTTTTTTTCCTTGTCCAGGCATTGGTACCCCATTTCCCTATGAAGTTTCAGAGATTAAGAAGGTGAAATCTATAAGCAGTAGATGTTTTATTATCATCTTGTAGTCTAGATGAGTGTCACAGGTTTACTTGGATGATATTTATATTTGTTTTTCCATTATAGTTGCTTCAAGGTTCAGATATGATTGGTAGCTTCTTTGTTCGTCCGTTGGATTATGGAAGAATCCTGATGCTGCTTAACATTTTCATTAACTTTTGTAGTTAAACGTGATTTTTTCTTGTCACAACAGTGATTTCTCTGTAGAAATTGAGGTTAGAGACAGCCTAAACGTTTAACAAGCAGGTTTCTGGTGTTGGCATTATTGCATTTTCATCCTTCTAAATATATGACCTCTCAGAAATGATTTGCGTACATGGCTTGCATGTATGAAGTAGGATAACATAAAGTAAAAAAATGGAGATAGCTACTATTTACAAAATGGAGTTGCTAAGTATTTGTTCGCCTTAATCTTGATAGGTTTATGATATGTTCACATGTTATTTTACGATATCATGCCTCCTATATTTCTTCTTCTCATGCTGGCACACTAAACTCGATAGTATGCGAGATTGAACTTGTGCTATTTATATGCTGTTTGAATTATTATTAAGTTGTTGGACTTTGTTGTTGCAGGTGTATGTCGGCGAATTCATCTTTCATATTTAATATGCTTCAGGTCAGTTGCAAGCATTTCTTCTTCTAATTCCCTTGTCGTTTCAATTGCTTCATGCTACTTATTTGATTATGTTATTGATAACGTGAAACTTTAAACACTTGATATGCTAGAAAATCTACAATTCATGTCATGTAATGATGTAATTCATAATTACTTGGCAGGCTTTTGAGCCCCCTATAGACTTGAGTCAGGATCATGATGGTTGTGAAGACTCAAATCTAGAGTGTGCTCATGAGAAATACACACTAGATGAAAGGCACGACTCTTCTTGTCAGCCGGACTTGACCAATAGCTGTACATATAAGGAAGAAATTAAACACATGCTCGAGCCAGGAGTGCCTATCGAGGTAAGATCAAGTCATGGAAACTTTATCCTTTCCATTTAGAACCTTGACCATGGCAGTGTAATGCCAACTCATACACTTGTATTCCTCAGTTCCTTTCAGAAAATTTGCTGACTATCGTTAGCAATGCGCAGATTCTTTAGTTATTGTATCAGTTATATGAAATCTTTAGGCTGTTGAGCAACTTCATACAAATATTTCATGGTATTCTAGAATCTAGATCATATGAATATTACCTGGTACTCTATCTTCAGAAAGCGTTCTACTGTAGAACATAGGTTTTCTTGTGTATATTTCTGCATCATACTTCATTTGTGACTATAAACTCGTCATACCAATTCATGTGATTTTTCTAATTCAAATGTTTCTCTTTTATTTCTTAGGTATCATTTTCATCTCATGATTGGTTGGATTCATCGTTACAGACACATGTTCCTCTGGTTGATGTAGATAAGGTATGTTTTTTTCACTTTTACAGTGGCTGATGATATTCATTTTCTTCATCCTACGTGTTCATAATTGTATTAGGGCTCTTGTAGTGTGAGACAAAGATCGTAAGGCGTCCTGTTAGAATCTATTCTCAATCTCTATAGTTTCATTAGGCAGCTTGGAAAGTTATGGGGTTTTCTCATGTACCTTTGCATGGTGAGGTGAATCCTGTTGAGCTTAAGTACACCTTACACGTATGCATATTCACATGATAGTGGGACACTCACACCAGTACAATTACATATGTTTGTTGCGATGTTGTATGTATCGCTCACCAATCTGTTACTTAAAAATGTGCATAATTTTGTTGTATTCTAACACAGGTTCGTTGTATAATAAGGAATATAGTTCGAGACTGGGCAGCAGAGGTAACCATATTTTTGTTTGCCATTTTCTTCTGACAGTGATGTACTCAGATTCTTTCTTTAATTTTATATCACAACTTAAGATGTTAGTGGTGTATTCTTTTTACTTACAGGGTCAGAGAGAACGAGATGAATGCTACAAGCCTATCCTTGAAGAGCTTGATTCTTTGTTTCCTGATCGTCAGAAGGAGAGGTACACCGTGTTACTGTTATTTATTCCTGGACTTTTGAGTCTCTGACCTCTGATCAATACATTCTGAGTTTGTGGAAAAAGTCTTTTTGTCTTTACAATTCAATATCCAAATTTGATGGCTTGCCTTCTGATCCATTTGGTCCTGTCATATGGACATGACTAAAGAGTCACACACAAATTGACACATGGTTTAGCTCCTTTTTTGCCTATTGAGAATTAACATGCGAGATAGACTACCCAACTACTATTTGATTGAGCATTTTACTACATTCTAAATTGACTCTACTTACAAAGTAAACTACATGATTTGCAGCACCCCTCCTGCCTGTTTAGTCCCTGGTGCTGGACTTGGACGTCTGGCCCTTGAAATTTCTTGTCTAGGTATGTAATGTAGAAACAAATTTCTTTTCTTTAGCTTTGATGATAATAGGGGATATACCAACTCTGTACACTGGAACAGGTTTCATAAGCCAAGGAAATGAATTTTCATACTACATGATGATATGCTCAAGTTTTATTCTTAATTAGTAAGATTTTCTTACTTTCTTGATTATATTATCTCTTTATATTCCTTATATTTTTTCTTGTTCGTCTGTTCTCTTCTCAAAGAGCATATTTGTCCTCTCCTAGGTGAGATATGTGGTTCATCCATGTTGTTCCAGACAATATAAATCAATTTAGATATCATAGTCAGTAATTCTCATCTTTTGGATATTCCATAACTTAGTTTCTTCTGTGATGTATCTTTAAATTTAGTTGGGAGAGTTTCTAACTTTTGGTCCAATTTTGAGTTTTACTCAGCTTGTTTTTTTTTGTTTTTTTCATCAGTACACAAGTCCCTGGCGAGTGGACAATATATCCCTGGATACACAGCAACTGCAATTCACTCTCGGACAATGATCAACTACGCCCTATTTGTATTCCTGATATTCATCCTGCCAGGTATGCCTTATCGAACTGCAGAGAGAACTGGCCCATGGTTTTGGAATGTGTTGTTAGTTTTAGGTTTAAAGACTTATCTATTATTCCTGTAAAACATAAGGGAACACAATTGAAAGGGTGATTAAAGCAACTTGTGTTGGTGATTTCATGTAGCTACAATCATTATGTCACTTCACTAACAAGTTTCTGTAAAAACTTTCTGTGAGCAGTGCAGCAATAACGGAAGGTTTCTCTATGTGTGGTGGTGATTTTGTTGAAGTATACAATGAATCAAGTCATGCAGGTAGGAAACTGTGGCTATATACTTTTTTTTAAGCCAATATGCTATGTGCTTTTTTTTAAGCCAAATACACCAATCATTTGTCTACATGTAACCGGTAACACTGTATTTCAGGAATGTGGGATGCAGTTGTGACTTGCTTTTTCATCGACACCGCTCATAACATCATCGAATACATCGAAACCATATCCAAGATCTTAAAGGATGGAGGAGTAATATCCCTGTTACAAACTTTCTCCTACGTCTTTGATCTTTTAATTCTCCTGACTGTCTAAATTAATTTTCCATCAGGTTTGGATAAATTTTGGACCTCTATTGTATCACTTTGCGGACACATATGGCTACGGAAATGTAAGCATCAGACTTGTCCTTCAATCTCGCTGTAACTTTGATATCACAATATATTTATTGTTTCTGCTTAGGAAATGTCAATCGAGCTAAGTTTGGAGGATGTAAAGAGAGTTGCTTCACATTATGGGTTCGAGATCGAGGTAAATCTAACACTATAAAAATGTCATTTTCCTGTAGACAATAAAACATCTCATGTTCTTCCTCACTCAGTGTTTGTCCTAACATTTACAGAAAGAAAGAACAGTTGAAACAACATACACTACAAATCCCCGGTCTATGATGCAGGTCAGATTTTCATGCCTCTCTGGATATGATTGTCTCCAATCTCTAAGCTCAATTTCATCACCTGTTTCTATATTTGGGTGGTTGATTTCGGATGGAAAGGTGGGTTTATTTGTGATATTTGTTTGTGTTGCAGAACCGATACTATGCTGCCTTCTGGACAATGAGAAAGAAATGTGCAGTAACAGCTTAACCTGAAACCCTTCAACTATATTCTTTCTAGACCTTTTTTTTAGTTGCATATGGATTTTCTTTTTCTTCGATGAATTAACGGTCTAAACCAAAACATTCACTATCTGTTTTGTTGTTATAAACTATAAAATTATGTTCTCGGTTGATGAATAAAAAGACGTCGTACTCTACTTCTTCGTTAACCATCATTTTAGCTTAAAGAGGCTTCAAGTGTTTGTAACTTTGTACCAAAACGATTAGGATTTGAACATTGGATGATCCCTTAACGAATATTTGGTTACCAAATAGACATTTAATACATGTCACGGTTTTATTAACCGTCGTAAAATGGGGATCGTCATCATCATCATCATCATGATCATGTACAGTTTTGTGATTTGATTTCCTAAATAGACGTAACGTTTTCAGATTTGACGTAGTCAATTGGTCAAAATTGTGCATTGAGAATGTCGTATTTACTTTAGATTTTGTGTAAAATGGGAAAAGAGTATATATATATATTGACTTTTGCTTTCTTAATACAGTCTTTTGCATATAGCGCGTTATATCATTTTATTTTTCCTTTTCTAGGTGCAACTATATTCTTATATTACTTTTCGGGTAAAATATAATATTGATGTCACAACGCATATACGGATAACTACACTGGTCGGTTCACCGAACAGCCAAAATTCTTTAACGTTACTCCTTTAACGTTATTAAATTGTCTGGAATTAGATATTAGCCATGTCATATTAGATTAGATATACGTACTCACTCATATACACTAATTAAATCACAATTTGCATTTACAATCCCACCTGATTTGAAAGCAATACTTTTTTCTTTTTCTTTTGAAACCAGTAACTAGTTTCATTTTGAAAAAAATGCCATGTGCCCTATCGAAAATAAAGTTTTGTGATTATAATACTTTATGCGCATATTCTTAACGGAAAGGAAAATACTTAGTTGTAAATTAGAAAAAGAAAATATTCGCAGAATAACATATACACATCTGTTTTACTTTATTAAATTGTAATTAGCCACATCGTAACTAAAGGTTTAGTTATATTATTCTCTCTTTTTCCTAGCATGTAAATCAGTAAATATTCCCATAGAGAAAGAACTAAACTTTTACTTTGAGAAAGAAAATAAACTCTTTATTAACCAAGAAAGGAACAAAGCCAAGCTGAATTTATCATTCATGCATGTTTGCATTGTTGCATATTCTCAAAATCAAAATTATACATGTATTACTTTATTTTTTTTCGGTTAAAGTAAACTATATGATGACATCAATATGTATAGTTGTTTTAGTTTATCAAGTAATAAACTTCTCCAGTAGCTAGTATTAATATTGCCACTAGTAATTATAATCTTTAGCTGCATATCTGGATTACGCATGGAGTATTTTTGCTTGTTCTTAACTATTTAGTAAACCATTAATTAACAATAAGCGTTTCTTATAGTCACAAAGAATTGGAGCAAAATAAATCACAACGCAAGAGCCAACTTGAATTGTCTTTTTTTTAAAAAAAAAAATTTGGCGCGTAAAATAAAATAAAAACTCAGTCAAAATTTATAGTAAACAGCCTAAAATAGATGTCTATTACGATATCACCTTATGTCACGGGAGATTTGAATCACACAAATCTCTCCTAATGATTGATTCCCTTGATTTATTCTCAATTACTGTACAGATATATTATTCCCTTTGATGTTAATAACTTAATATGTTGTAATGTATAAAATGGTTGATGACCCGATATATGCAAAATAAGCTTTCGTTTACTAAACAGTTCGGCGAAAATCTAAAGCTACCACGAAACCCTCCAAATTTTGACACGTGCACATCGCACGAGTAATTTTTTATTTTCCTTAACAAATTCAATTATGCCTTCTTCATTTCTTTCAGCAAAACATAATTTCTTGAGGGAAAAACACAAATCAAATCTAATTTTACCACTTTACGTCATCACGACTACAGTTTTACGATTCCTTTCGTATTATTAATAAGAGATTGAAATTGCTAATCTTATCATATAAATTTGGGTTTCACTCACGAGAAGCCGACACATGTCAAAATTATAATTCATGAGATCATGATATGTGTCGCTTATTCGATAAGATTTTGACACGTGTAAATAATATTATGTTATTTTTATTTTTCATAGAAAAGAAAAACTAACAAAAACAAATAATATTATGTTATTTTTATTTTTCATAGAAAAGTATTTTTCATATGTAAAAAACTTTATGTTATTTTTATTTTCCATAATAGAAAAAAACCAACAAAAAAATTAAATAATTAAGTAGATAAATTTTTGCTTCCTATTTTTCTAATATATATTAAATTTTATTATCTCAATAAAGTTTAAATTTTCCTTTTCAAATTAAGTTTTTTAGAATTTAATATTATTTAAGCTCCACTAATTTCTTTTTATTACACATTTTTAATTATTTGAATAAAAATAATAATTATAATTAGCATGATCACGACATATATTGCTTAATCGATCAGATTTTGACACGTGTAAAATAATATTGTGTTATTTTCATTTTCTTTAATAGAAAAAGAAAACATCCAAAACAAAAAATGTATGGAACTTTTACTTTCCGTTTTTCTAATATACATTAAATTTAATTATTTCAATAAAATTTAAACTTTCCATTTCAAATTTAGATATTTTGGTTTTTATATTATTTAAGCTCCAATAATTTTATTACACGCTTCTAATTATTTGAACAAAACAATTGAATGAGTATAATCGAACTATAAAAAATAAAAAAAATTGGTTAAATTTTTACAAATATAACTAAGAACTTTCATATATTTTTGGTTAATTGTGGGTATTTTCGTTATTTCGGTATTAAAATAATTAATATTTTTGGATTTATGATTGTAGGATAATTGGGTTATATCAAGTGTAAATATACTTAAGCTTTTTGGGTACATAATTTTATTTTGAGTATTTTGGGTATCCATTCAGTTTTCGGTTCGGGTTTGGTCCTTCGGATATAGAAGTCTAGGATCCATTCGAACTTTTGTCGGATTGGTAACCCTTTTGGATTGGATTCGGTTTGATTATTCGGGTTTAAGATATTTTGTCCAAACTTATCTAATACATTGGTCGGAAAAGTAAACAAAAAGATGAAACCAAAAGATAATGAACATGATATATATTTTAATATGTTAATAATAAATTTTAATATAGAAAGTTAAATAAATTATTTCATGTAAAAAAATAAACTTTTGTAAATAGCTTTTCTTTTTAACAAAAAATGTTTTATACTTCTTTCCCAAAAACAATTTAAGATATATTACTAACAACAAATATTTAATTTAATAAAAATTTTAAAAATTTATTTATTTTAAAATTTAAAAATCCATCCGATGAATATTAATCTAGTAATATATAAACTCAAATTATTAATAAGGAGGGTCCATACTAGTCTTTCTACAAATCTCAATATCATTAAATAAGTAATAAAAAATATCTTCATATTTTTTTTTTGAATATTATATTTTAAATTAAAAATTTTAATTCTTCAAAATATTTTAAAAAGAATATAAATCTTACATTAAAAAAGGATGCTTCCTGGTCCCTGGACCTTCGTCGTTGGAATATATTCTAGAGACTTAGTTAACAATTAATGTTATCTGCCTCACGCGGTTCTACTAAACCGACCTTCTATTATTCTTCCCTTATATATACATGACTCTATCTTCATTTACAAATATCAACAATCCATATCATACACCTCTTCATACGATTTTCCTCTAGCTTTTCAAAGAGATATCATAATCTGTTCAAAGATGAGCCAATACAGTACCCAAAACCAATCTACAGGTTTGTTCTTTTCTTTCTTCTTCGGGTTTCTTATAAATTAAGCATCATATATGTCTTATCAATCTTGTCGTAATCATAATTTATAGAGTTGTATGGTGTAATACTAATCAAATTGTATATGTATGTTAATTAGGAGCTTATGCTTATCCTCCGCCGCCAGTTTCTACCGGTCCCTACGTGGCACCGCCACCACTCGGTTACCCAACTAACGACACGAGTCATGCCACGGTGGCTCCGGTCGAGTCAAAGTCTAAGGGTGATGGATTCTTGAAAGGCTGGTTAGTCTTTTTTTTTCTTTCTTTTAAAGTTTCTAAATTAACTTTTAGTACAATTATGCTATGGCTCAACGTAACCGGGACCCTCACGTTTGGTTAAATACCAAACTGAATAAGATATTTAAATATTTGATTAACTTTTGTTTTAAAACATTTTTGAATGCAGTCTTGCGGCTATGTGTTGCTGTTGTGTCCTCGACGCCTGCTTCTGAGTTTGGAGGAATTCGATGGTTTATATGATATTCATGCAAATTATTATCTTTGTATTTTGCTTTATATGTTTGGGATTCGATTAGCTTTGTGAAATTTGGACCTATTTGTTAATTCATTTCTATATTACTCTTTTTGTTTTGCATTGTAGAATTTATTACTATCTCAATAATATATCAAATTTTTATTTCACACAATCTGAAAATCATGCTACAATCCTGACTTTATTTATCTTCAGTTTTTAATTGGGGACTCGGGAACCAATATTGATAATGAAAACCAGAGGCAAGATTTATTAACAGTGAAAACTATTGGGTGATATTTTCAATATTGAGATTCGATGGGTATAAAATATAAATGAATAATTATCATTTTTTCTGACTAATGAAACACAAATTTATTCTAAAATGAAAAAAAATAGTGTGAGATGATATAACACGAATTCAAAATTCAAGGGGTTTTGGTTCGTTTAGCGCATAACCATTGCCTTGATGTTTGGAGATCATCTTCTACGCTCACTGGGACATGCCATATTCCATCTTCAGACTCCTGCATCATT
>CM051374.1:16867124-16892124 GCA_028015245.1 Cardamine occulta
CATCAATCATCATCGTTATGCAAAATGCAGACAAATAACTTTGAGATGGACATAGAAATCGAGAGTAGACCTGTATAACAATGGAGTATGGTGGTGGCATATGTAGTGTGAGTCCATCTTCTCTTGAGACAGATATTCGAACCTGCAACATTGATACCAATACATATCTTAAGCTTATATATAAGACATACAAATATAAATTCTCAAATCATATATATGTACCTGATGCTTCTCTTTCCAACTTGGGAAGAAACTATTTCCTAGTAATTGAAAGAGATGGTCTCTCATCTCATCGTTTGTAACTAATAAACACTTACAACTTACAGCAGCGTAAAGCCAATACCTGGAACAATTCGATTTCACAAAATAAATTGTTAACTTTTTTGGATAATTTTTGGTCAATACAATGCATAGACTAAGAAAAAAGCAAAAGAAATACCAATCATCGTTTGAGCCAGGAGGAGTAGCATAGAGAGCACCAGCGTTTTTCCATTTCTCTAGCAATGCTCTGTTTTTAGGGTAAGTGGCTGGACCTCCATTTACACGACTCTTGTGCAGGATCACTAACGGTAATCTTTTTGATGGACTTATTTGTTGACATCTTTGGACAACATTGTTAAGCTAGAGCAAGAGATAGGGAGTCACATAAGTTTAAAGTAATCTAGCAGTGATCTTGAGATTGCAAGAGATAGGGAGTCACATAAGTTTAAACCATGATCTCGAGATTGGTATTAGAATGAGAAGGAGTAAAAATCACCTGGAAGAAGCTGAAATTGCGCTGGTTCACTAAGCCCATGTTGGCTCCGTCTATGACTGCATCAAATGGTCCATGTCTTTCCAGCCATTCCTGCGACAAATTCGAGTAAAAAGACCAAACTTTTTCAGCTTTGCTTTAAGATAATTTTACTACAATCCTGAAGACAATAATTGTTACCTGAAACTGATTAAAACTAGCTTTGACTTCTCTTTCACATGCTAATCGGGTCAACGATGTAGCGAAGGTTTCTGTCTCAACCGGATTGATATCAATACAAACAAGCTTCTCTTTGCAACATTTACACACACCCTTCTCATCCATCTCTGTTCTTTTCACATTCCATTTGCCAGTACCAAGCCATCCCTGTCCATGCCACCCACCACCACCACTCACAACCGCATCCTTTATTTTCTTTGCATCCCATTTCTTAACTCCAGCTTTTGCAGCTGCTTCAGATTTAAACCATTCCTCAATTGTATCAAAAGTCGATTTAGAAACCTGTCTCACCAAATCTCTCAACCGTTGCAACATCTCATAGACCTTGTCTGCATTCTTTGTATCGATACTAACTTTCAAAAGGGCAGCAAGCTCAGGCTCTTCAGGGATTACCTCTGATTCAATCATATGCACATCGACTTCATAAGCTTTGTCTGCATCACCCTTCCTACAAAAACCAAAAAGGGCTGGTCCATAAGATCTCAGCCTTGGTTGAATACCAAAGGCTTTCATCTGTTTCACCATATCAAAAGCCATTTCCGGGTCATCCTTTGCAACAGCGAGTCTCGCACCATTCGTGAATGTAGCCTCATTGGGAACAACTTTGTCAAGAATCATCTGCTTAAATATATCAAAACCCCTACTAAGTCCTGGATTCAGAGAAGACTCTGTCCCTGCCTCAGCCAACGAGCACACATAGAGCAACACATTATAATGGTACTGGCTGAGCTGCACGCCATTGCGTCTTGCCTCATCATACAAGCGAAGAGCTTCCAAAACATCACCTCTCCTAGAGCACATATCTAGCTTTTGTTTCAGCACTGCTTCAGGAGACTGTTGAATAGCTTTCTTCTTGGCTTTCCTTGATAAGTTTTCAGAAGGTGAAGCTGCTGATTGTTTAGCAGCAGCGAGGGGCATGGTGCATAGATGTCTGCTACGCTCAACAAGTAAAAATCGTCTATCTCGGGTGGCTTTGACAGGTAAAGAAGTATGGTAACAACGAAATGGAGAAAAACTAGGACGGAGGAGATGAAAAGATGGAACTTTAAGCATCAGTGCAAATAAAGGACAACACGCCCGAGAAAGGGAAGGAGTAAAAAAAGTTACACGCAGCATAACTTTGCTCTCAAGGTGTTGAAGAATTAATTTTCAGTCCAATTCATCTGAAAAGTGACAGGAAAAAAAAATTCATGAATTAAAAACAGAGCTGTCGTCACTTATAAAAGCACTATACATTATCGAATAAAAGCAATAAATTCTAACTAAATCTTCAGTAGCAAAGAGAAACACAAAACTAGAAACCACCTTGATATAGAGTCAATTACAATATTATTGAAACCTAGTCCAAGAACAAAAATTTAGAAAATGGTTAAGTTCTAATTAAGTTTTCAGTCTACAGAGCAGTGAAAATGTGGAGAAAACATCGAAATTGTTCAGTGAGTAATATCGTCGAACAGGTTGAAGGCAACTCAAAAGAATTTAGAGAGAAAGGAACTTACTTCGCGCCAGAGAGAAACTGTCTTTCTGGTGGGAAAATTGGAAAATATAAAAAGACGACTTTGGTCGACCCAGCCTCTCCTTCAGGATTCACCATGGATTATCTTTAAGGTTAACAGATTGAGATATAAGAGACTGCCATGGAATGGATTTTGGATGTTTCTTACTAACGACGTCGTTTCGTTAACTCATAGTTTTATTACTATCCTGTGAAGCCCAACAACGGCAGAAAAATATTTACATGGGCTTTAAAAGAGAAGTAGCAAAACATACGTGCATGATTTCCTAGGAGGTTTTGATGAATGCGTCCCCGATTTTTTTATTTATTTTAAACATGTTAATATGCGCTATATACGTGACATGCATGTAAACTTAAACATATAAATTCCCACAGAAATTTCCAGTAAAATGAATATCAATAATCACTTAAATAATTTGATAGAAATTTAATTACCTTTTTCTCTCACCATTTACACCCAATTGTTTTAGAAAAAAATGACATGATTTGTTCCATCATTCAAGTTCTTTCTCTTTGTTTCTCTATTTTTTAGAATAATAATAATAAATTATATGAAGAATCCTCTTTCATTTTACTTCCAAACAAAAAAAAACGATAAAAGAAAGATTTCCTCAAATCTCAGTTGAAATTTTTAAATCCAATTATTAAAATATTTTCAATAACAGTAGATTTTATTATCTATTTTAAAATCATTAATCCAGTAACACTAGATTTTTAAAAATATTTTAAGATTCATGTTTCAATAACACATTATATGTCATTTTAATTCAAATATCTTAAAATGCTAAGTTCAATACAGTCCTTTATTCTTTCTATATGTGACTATGTGAGTGAGATTTCTTGTGTATTGATCATGGATGGTTTAAAACTGAGAATAAAAATATAACAAGAGTTATTTGGAAACAAATATGACTTAAATTTCTTCCATCTTTATTGATGGTTAGAAAAAAACTCTTGGTTTTCTTCGTTTCTAATATATGGAAGTTTATCGAAACTCCATTTGTAACACATTTTATTTTTTTTGTGTTAGTCAACTAAATGCTAGTTTTCTCGGGCAATTTCGTAACTAAAGGTAATTTTGATTTTTGAAGGGAATGGTTTATTTCCGTTTTTTCTGGTCAAAGAAGTTGAACGTGTCAGTTTACTGTTTGGTCTCAATTCTCATATATTTTCTCTCTATATATATAAAAGTTACCCAAAAGGGATAGTTATTACTATAGTTTTCCATGACTCCAAACGCTCCCTTCGCTATATATATTGCTTCTCTGGAAACCCCAAAAGACTCACTGAGACGAGCAAAACGATCTAATCCTTATCTTCTACTGCTCCTTTTGATTCACCACAACCCTAGAAATCTCCTTCTTACTTCTTCCAAAGTAAGCCATTCTCACACGAATTTTCAGTTTTTTTTTTCATTTTCTTCTTCTTCGATTGTTGGTGTGGCTGATCTCGTTGAGTCTCTTACAGATCTTATTTTTCCCAGGAAGGATGGAGGGATCTTCATCTATGACTCAGACACCCATAAGTAAAAAACCAGAACATCCCAGCCATCGAGATTATGCCATCACTACAAGACTCGGAGAAGGAGATGCAGGAGACCGTATACAATTGTGCACCAATCACTTCAATGTTTCTATCCGACAGTCTAATGTCGTGTTTTACCTGTATTCTGTAAGATTGTTATAGTCACTTTCCTGAGTAATTTTGTTATCAGTTTCTACGTACGTGTGTAAAGAGATGTTTAACAGACATGTATTTTTTTTTTTTTGGCAGGTTAATATCACCACAGAGAACGGTGATGATGTCGAAGGGAAAGGAATAGGCAGAAGAATTATGAATCAACTATGCAAGACTTACTCTTCTGATCATCTTGATGGCAAAGTTTTGGCATATGATGGAGACAAGATTTTATATACTATTGGTCCTTTGCCACAGAACGCCTTTGACTTCAAAGTCAGCTTGGAAGGTTCTTTTTCAAAACGGTATTATATATTGTCCCTCTTATCTTGATTGATATTTTAATCTTCGGAAGGTGTGTGAGTTTGATCTTGTTGATGTTATTTGCTAATATGCACACTCTTTTTAATTTAGTTCTGATGATGGTAGTCCTTCCGGGATTAGCAAGAGATCAAAAAGGTCTTTGTTGCCAAGAAGTTACCAGGTTCATATACACTATGCGGAAAGAATACCGCTAAGGACGGTTCTTGTCTCTGAGAGAGGAGCTTCTACACCAGAGAGGAGTTCCCAGGGTGCACTTAGAGTGCTTGATATTGTGCTGAGGCAACAAGCAGCTGAAAGGTTCATTTTAGTGGAGACAGTTTTTTTTTTTTTTATAATCATATTTTCACTTTGTTGATTATTTGCATTTGGTGACAATGGTATATAGATTCTTACAATAGAAAGCTTTTGATTGTGCAGGGGATGTCTTTTGGTCAGACAGGCATTTTTCCATAATGATAGGAACTCCATTGAAGTTGGAGGAGGTGTAATAGGTATTCGAGGTTTCCACTCGAGCTTTCGTCCAACTCATGAAGGACTCTCTCTTAACATTGGTATGTTTCAGCATACTTTTCAGTCACCACAACAAATCGACTGGACTAAGGTAGCTCTGGCTTTTAAATGCACTAACTTAGAGCATGCATGGTTGCTTTGTTTGAGTTTTTTATTTATTTTAAATTGAAACTTGGCAGGCCGGGAAAATGCTTAAACATTTGAGGGTAAAGGCATTACACCGTAACATGGAATTTAAAGTTATAGGTCTAAGTCCGAAGCCATGCAATCAGCAACTGTATGTTCCTCATCATTGTACTGACAATATAAATTTTGTCCTCTTTATAAGCCTTTTCTTGACGTTTTTTCATTGTTTTCTAGGTTTTTAATGAAGATTAAAGATGGTGAACGTGCAGGACAGACTACAGAGTTACTGTGTATGACTATTTTAAGAATACTTACTTCGACCCGGTTCTTTCTGCGTACTTTCCATGCCTTGATGTTGGCAAGCCGAATCGCCCTAACTATCTTCCAATGGAGGTACCTTGGTTAATTTTGTATTAGTCTCTTATCCCACTTCTGTTTTCTTGTATGTTTAAACTTTTTACTCCTTTCCTTGCAGTTTTGTCATCTTGTATCTCTGCAACGTTATACAAAAGCATTGTCAGTGAGACAAAGAGCTTCTCTTGTTGAAAAGTCAAGACAGAAACCTCTAGAGAGGATTAAAATACTCAACGACGTGAGCTTCTTCGTTTTCTTAGTACCTTATATTAATGTTTTACCTATATTGGATGGTAGATATTGTTACTGACTAGAACTGTAGGCAATGTATACTTACCGCTATGACGAGGACCCGTTTATGGCTGGATGTGGCATCACCATTGAAAAACAAATTAAATGACTCGAGTTCAAGGCCGGGTTCTCAAACCCCCAATGGTAAATCTAATTATGTTTTGTTTTCAGATAGAAATATATATGCACGTGCTTGCCCATTATAGTCTCATATTGTGACATTTTTATTATACAGTTGAAGTTTGGTAGGAATGAGAATGTTATACCTAACAACGGACGGTGGAATTTTAACAACAAGGTACGTAATTAATAGTCTACCAATTTACTATGTTCATTCTTGAACCTATTATTTCCTTTTTATGCTTACCCTTAGTTTCTTGTTTTGCAGTTGGTTCTAAAACCAGAAGCTATTAAAAACTGGGCTGTCGTAAACTTTTCTTTTCCATGCGACATGAATCGCATTTCATATCAGCTCTTTGAGTGTGGCAGGAAGAAAGGCATTGTAAGTTCCGTAGATACTGTCTCCATCTTCAAATTTTGTCTAGTGTTGAAAACTATATATGTTATTAACATAATTTGGTGTGTTTAAATCGCAGCAAATTGATCAACCTTCTGCACTAGTTGAAGAGGATCCCCAGTGGAAAAACGCAAGTCCTGTTGAAAGGGTTGAAAGAATGATTGCAAAGATGCTTGAAAACATTAAAGATCCTTATTTCATCCTATGTATCCTTCCAGAAAGGAAAAACTCTGCTCTCTATGGTATCATCTCACCATTTTTCCAATGGAAATTAAAGTTTTAACTCTCTCGTATATATAACTCGTCTTTGCAAACTATGAAGGTCCTTGGAAAAATATATGCCTTACTCAAAAAGGATTCAACACTCAATGCATCTGCCCTACCAAGCCCAATAACCAATATCTCACCAATGTACTTCTCAAGATTAACTCAAAGGTATATCATCACTACCAAAGCTAATACTTGAGAAATCTTACGTTGTTGTGTTCTTTGAAGTTGACTTCTTTTCTTTGTCTTAATCTAGCTTGGAGGCATAAATTCTTTGTTGGCGATAGAGGAACCTTGCAACATTCCATTGATAAACAAAACTCCTACCTTAATCTTGGGTATGGACGTATCGCATGCGTCTCCAGGTCGTGCAGAGCCTTCAGTAGCAGCGGTATTGATTACGTTTCTTGTTCTTTCTATCTCCATTGTTTCTGGTTTTCCTAGGATCTAATTCTATATCTGTTTACTCTCTCGCTACAAGGTTGTTGGTTCAACACGCTGGCCCTTAATCTCAAGGTATAGGGCAGCTGTAAGAACTCAGTCACCAAAAGTGGAGATTATTGATTCCCTCTTCCAACTTACTAAAGAAGGAGATAAGGGTATCATGAAGTATGTGAACTCTAGTTTATCATCAGCTTTATTTATATATTTTAATTAATTTCAGCAATTCTTGAGTTATTGTAAGCAATATGTTTTAAGTATCTTCCCCATGATTAATCTTCCATTTCCAACAGCGAACTATTTCAAGAGTTCTACATGACGAGCCAGAAAAGGAAGCCTAAGCAGATTATCATTTTCAGGTACTAGAAATGTTTATTTCTGTTGTCTAAACTACAATATATCTAAAGTTTATTCTTACACAAATTTTTGGCATTTGATAGGGATGGAGTAAGTGAAACACAGTTTAACCAAGTCTTGAACATTGAGGTCAACCAAATTATAAAGGTCTTCTTTCAAAGTCCCTTGTTTGGTTTTTGGCATTCTTATAGTGAAAGTATTATTTAACAATTTTACTTGTTTTTTTACATGGCGTAGGCGTATCAACATCTTGGTGAAACCGATGTGCCAAAATTCACTGTAATTGTGGCTCAAAAGAAACACCACACCAAGTTGTTTCAATCTACCGGTACCCAAAATGTTCCTCCAGGTAAAAAAATATTTTTACTTCTGCATGAGTCACAGTTTACGATTCAATTTCTTCTTAGAACTGTTTCATCGTAAAAACAATCCCCGTTTGTCAGGAACCATCGTGGATACCAAGATTGTACACCCAACAAACTACGATTTTTACTTGTGTGCTCACGCTGGAATGATAGTAAGTTTAACCTCAAAAGTTTCACTCGTCACACCTTTATTGTTATAATCAACTCTACATTATGTTTCCATTGGCGATATCTCAGGGAACTTCAAGACCGGCTCATTATCATGTTTTACTCGATGAGATTGGTTTTAAACCCAACGACTTGCAGAATCTCATTCATTATCTCTCATATGTGTAAGTTCTCTCTAATGTCACTTACCAAAGACCTACTTAATAACTTTACCATCAATAAGATCTAGCTAATCTTCTTGATTAATCATGATTGTTACAGCAACCAACGTAGCACAACTGCAACCTCGATTGGTAACACTCCCTACTCATACTTTCTTCTAATAACAAAAATGCATATTCCTCTATCTTTATGTTAACTAACTCAATATTCACTGTGTCCTCTCTTTGTGTGTTTATGCTCTCTCAGTGGCTCCAGTGCGATACGCTCATCTCGCAGCAGCTCAATTTGCGCAGTTCACCAATTTTGAAGAAATATTGGGGGACGAGAATATTCCAGAGCTTCCGCGTTTGTGCGAGAGAGTTGAAGGCAACATGTTCTTCTGCTGAGTAATTTTGCTTCAAACAAAAATGCCCTCTTAGCTTTGCTTCTGTGGTTATACATTATGTGGTTATGCATTATGCATGTGTTAAAGCTCTATTAGCTACTCTATTACCTTCTCATCTGTATCCTTTCTCTATTTAACTCACAAAATGTATCCCTCTCATGGAGATCCAAAGATAAATATAAGAAAGTTTTACGGAAAAAAAAATGCTCTCTGCGGAGTAAAGTTTATCATTTTCATATATGCTATCATCAGCTGTTACCATCCTGTGAAGCCAAGAGCTTTAAAACAAAACGTTAGGGTAATAAAATTGGGTTTGCAAACTGGTTTTTAAATGGGAAGTTTTTTTTTTATTTTTTTTTAATGGAATCACTACAAGAAATCAACCGCGTAACTGACGGCAATTTCCGTCGGAAATCCATCGGAATCAGCAAAATCCGTCGGTTATCCGTCGGGTTTTTCCGTCGCTTCTATCTCGTCGGAAATAAAAATATCGTCGGAAAGCCGTCGGAATTTCCGACGGAATTCTGACGGAATATGGAAATCAGAAATCCGTCGAAATCCCGGTTTTAATGCCGTCGGTGTTCCGTCGGTTTTTAACCGACGGAACACCGACGGAAATCTGATTCTTATAAACCGACGGATTTCCGACGGATCTATAACCGACGGCAAACCGACAGATTTAAACCGACGGATTTCCGACGGACTTCTGATTTTTATAAACCGACGGAAAACCGACGGTTTTAAACCGATGGATTTCCGACGGAATTCTGATTTTTAAACCGACGGATTTCCGACGGAATTATTGAATTTTTTTTAATTATAAAATCGAATATTTAAAAATAAATTTATTAATTTGAAAATTTGTTTTATAATTAAAATTAAAACAAATTTTCAAATTAAAGAAATAATAATAATGCAATAATTCAATATTTCTAAAATAATTCAAAGAAAAAAGGAAAAAAAACTAAAACTACGGCGGAAGCGAGATAAGAATTCCGCCATTTGTTGCTGCAATAACCGGTTATCCGCCTCCAATTTGCGTGATCTCTCGCGTTCGCTTGTTGGAGGCGATCCGCTTCTCGTTGGAGGCGATCCGCTTCTCGTTGGAGGCGATTTGCTTCTTGTTCTTCTGCTGAGCTGTTGCAGCTGCATCTTCATAGCTTCCATGTCAGCGTCTCACAGCGAGCTGTGCCCTAATATCTGGAGAATCGCCAAGAAACGAAGTTGCAGAAAAAAAGTCGTCGTCCGGAAGACCAAATACACGACCTTTTGTCTTCGGAGTACAACTGCCGGTAAGAAACGAAAATCTTGTTAAAAATTAGAAATTACAAAAAACGATATAAATATATATTTTACTTACCTCGTAGACAAATTCGTTAATCTTCTCGATTGGAAGATCGGTCATTGGAGGCGTTCCTTCGATGATTGGCTGAGAAAGGAGGAAGTCTTCCTTCATCTTCTCATAGTTGTCAATGATCTCCCGAGCCAGCGGATCTTGGATTTCATGGTTCTTCCTGCTGGTATGCGCATCTTTGAGCAATGTGATAGCGGAAGGTGGGACACCGTCTTGGCGAAACTACAAAAATGAAAATTTAGTAAACTATAAAATTATAAAATTTTAATTAAATAAAAAACTTACCAGTTGTTTGGCCCGTGTGACCAAACTAACCGCTCCTAGATTGTGCGTCGCCTTGCCTTTTCCTTTGCGATCGCTGTTTCGACGCAGAATGAGTTGTGGAGCTTGTCTTGGTCGGTTCTTCACTCCAATAAGTGCATAACCCGCTCCATAGGCCGGGTTAGAAAGCAACTCCCTTGGGACATCATTCTTGTGCCACTTCTCCTTCCACTCGTTCAGCTTCCACGAATACATTCTAGCTGCTTTTTTATCGAAGCATCGTCTAACGGAGGCGGTCATGTGGCTATCCCAAGTAAATTCTTGCGCAAATCAAAAATTCAAATAAAATAAATATATTAAATAAAAGTTAAAATTTTTTTAATATGAAGTACTTACCGCAAATTGGCGAAACCACAATTCCTGATCCGCTATCGGCATTTGGTTGTAAGTCGGATACGGATGATGAAGCATTCCATTGAGCATCCGATTAATGGACTTGGAAATCCCATTTCCGGAATCTCCAAACCTACAAAAGAAATTAGTGCAAATAATTTGAAATGTAACTAAAGTAATTTGAATTTAAAAATACTTACCATGTGTCTCTGCCTACGCATTCCGGATGGAGACGAGGCAATCTATCTCGTCCTGGTTGAGCGACAAAGTCCTCAACGCTCATCTGCGATGGTGCAGTAGGTGAAGGCATCGGCATAGACGCTGTCTCCGGGATCTGTGTCTCCGGGATCTGTGTCTCCGGGATCTGTGTCTCCGGGATAGGTGTCTCCGGTATAGGAGAACTCCTCGAAACGGAAGTACCTCCCCGGCGACTACTACGTCCACCGTGACCTGAACGGACAAACCTACCGTAATCCCTATAAAAATTTTAAAAAGTATCAAACATTATATGAAAAAATAAATAATAATGAAAATAAAAAAAAGTTTGAAAAAATAATTTAAATTCATTATTAGACCAAAACAATTCTACTTTTATGGAAAAACTAATAAATTACTAAAATAAAAAAAAAAATTATTTATAAGTATTAATTCCAAAACAATTGAAAATTTGTTAATTCTTGATTTATAAAAAAATGAAAAATTCATGAATATAATTATAAATTACTAAAATGATTAAAAATTATCAATAAAATAATGATAATTTTCTAAAAATTATAATAACATACCAAAATTAAGAAAATATTAATGCATGAAAAAAATTATAAATATTTCAATTAATAAATAAAATAAGAAAACAAATAATTTTAATAAACATAACAATCCTAAATCTAACAATTACAAACCTAAATCTAACATTACAACTCTAAATCTAACAATTAAAACATAAATCTAACATTACAAACCTAAATCTAACAAATCTAATTTTCTAAACAATCAATCTAACTAAAAACTTAACAATCAATAATATAAACTTCAAAACTTACAAGTTTGGGGGATTTTGAGACATAATGATGATATATTGACGGAAATCCGGAAGATTGGGAGAGGTTTGGCGATTTTGGAAGTTTTCAACTCGTCTGCGAAAGTGAGGAGGAAGAAGACGAAGTCTGTATATATTACGATATTTCCGACGGATATTTCCGTCGGAAATCCGTCGGTTTAAAAAAATTAAATTACGCACGTTCTCGATAAGGTTTCGGAAAGGTTACCGCCTAAATTTTTGGGAATCCGTCGGGAATCTGTCGGAAATTTCCGACGGATTTCCGACGGATAGTCAAAATATGCATGCTTTCCGATTGGCCAGTCAATCCTTAAACGGGGACACTTGAAACCACAAACCCGTCGGAC
The DNA here is from genome assembly GCA_028015245.1 of Cardamine occulta. Classification (NCBI taxonomy): domain Eukaryota; kingdom Viridiplantae; phylum Streptophyta; class Magnoliopsida; order Brassicales; family Brassicaceae; genus Cardamine; species Cardamine occulta. The sequence goes on from CM051374.1 coordinate 16,878,973, forward strand.
ATCCGTCGGAAATTTCCGACGGTTTTTTGGGTTTTAGTGGTTTTTACGCACCGTTTCAAGTAAACATATGTTTATAGTATTATAAATTCATGTTTGCAAACACAAATAACTTATAGAAATCTTTAATTTGACAAATTTCAAAAGTTTAGATGATTATTTCAGTATTTGGTAAACTTGTACATTAACTATATGTTTATCTATGAAACACTTTCGATCGAACCATGTCTAAAAACAAAATTTTTTTAAAATATGTTATATATCACATAATTTAGTTTATTTTGTCAAAGTTTGTTGGTAACATTGTCTTGATGTACAAGAAATTATAATTTGACCATGTAAACCCCAAACAACCGTCGAAATCCGTCGGAAAACCGACGGATTTCCGCCGGTTTTAGGGTTACACGTGTCTGTTGAGAGATAAGGGAATGGGTAATTTGACAAAAAAGTCATGAACCGTCGGACATACGTCGGAAAAACGGCCGGCTTTCCGACGGGACTATTCTTTTAACGAAAACACGTGTCCGTTTTAAGGTTTAAATTATATTACCGTCGAAATCCGTCGGAAAAGCCGACGGATTTCCGACGGTTTTGGGGGTCATTTTAAAATTAAGTTTAACTGGCTTAATGAGTTGTGTGGGTTTGTTAATGGGTTTGTTTAGGGAATTTTTAATTTCTGGCAAAATCTTATGTTATTAAAATTTGTTAAAAGATACAAAGCTGAAGTTGAGCTTAGAAAATGCTCGGCAGCTGCGTGTTTGGAGGACCTCTGGTTTACACCTCCACGTCAACATTCAATAAGATACAAATTCACAAATTTACAACGTCCATGTCATACCAAAAAATAATACAAACCACGTGTATAACTAGTCTTCATTAGATGATGATGATGACCCCTCGAGATGGAATTGAGTCCGAATCCTCATAAAATTCACCTTGTTCTTCTTCCGAGTCGGAAAAAACTAAACCAAATTGTGTGAAATCAACAACAAGATCCAGAGCACAAGAAGGCTCAACTGGATCCATTGGAACAACTTCTGCTGGCTGTAAAGGATCATGTTACGCAACTCCATAAATTCTTCCTCGGGGTCACTTTAGTAATCTGGCGCCAAGGATCCGTCCGCCGTGTAACTTCGAGGGTAACGAATATAGCACACCTAAAAATAAAATATTAGTTTTGTAATTATTATACCTAAATAAGGAATTGAGTATTAATTACACTATTATTAGTACCTACACCTTCACTTGTGATCCTAGAATGAATGGGTCAATACGTTTTTAGTCTCGACTTGAATTAACAGACGTAACACCAAATTGGTCTACATGAAGCCCACGACCGAAGTGTTGAATCATACCAATCACACTTGAAAACAATGCACCTCAAGTCTAACATTCCTGGGTACCGACTTCCAAAATTTCTTGAAGAACGCCGTAGTAAACATCATTACCAGATTTCACCGAAATACCGAATCTGAAGTTTGCGTTGTTCTTCTCTCATGAACCCTAAACCCATATCCACGACTGTAGTATCTAGGATAAGAAGTTGCAATGTAGTTTGGACCATTAACAAATTCCAATAACCATGTGGGAAATGTCCGTCCGCTTATTACTCCTCCGAAACCTACAAAAATAAGTTAGATATTAGTATTTAAAAATAGTTTATTAAATGATTTAGTGTTTTTAAACACTTACGTAAAATTGCAACCAAGACATAAATTCCTCCTCCTTATGGACTTGAAGCTCGTCTTCCGTCTTATCCATATAGTACCGCGTATTAATGCCATGTAAATCCCTGTCGAAAACCAAAATAGTTGACAAGTTAATAATAACATATAAAATAATCAATTATACATTAAATGACACAAAAGAATCCTTGTTTACCTTTTCAGATTCCGTAATTTCTTCACAATTGGTTAGGATATCGTATGCAAGTGTGTAAACTCCTGTTGAGATAATTTACGCCTTTTTCCTTTGCCACGACTCGCTCAACTTGGGAAAATAACTCTGGAACAACGACGGGTAAATCGCTCTCTCACCACGATCATCATGGCGACTAGGGCGTCTACTCTTCAATGCGAACCATCGACGGGAAGTAATATTCAGCAAACTGTGAGGCCTCTTCGTTGATGCTCGGGCGATAATAGATCCCTCTACTCTACTCAAATTCTTAACCTTTTTCTCAGATGAAACATATACCGCCCAAATGGATACATCCAACGGTATTGAACCGGGCCTCCTAGTTCAGCTTCTCGTGGGAGGTGGATCGGAAGATGTTCCATCACATCAAAGAAAGATGGTGGAAATATCTTCTCCAAATTACAAAGGATCACCGGGATATTGGCTCAGTAAATTTTGGATTCCCTCAACGATGAAGTGTTCTTGTGCATAAATCGCGAAAAGCACCTACTCCTCGCAATTGCTTGGTGGGCGTCTTTATGGAGAAGATGAGCAAAAGCGAATGGAAGAAGCCTTTGCATCACAACGTGACAATCATGACTCTTCATTCCAGTAAACTTTCCTTCTCCATAATCGATGCGATTCGCAGATTAGATGCGTATCCATCGATGAATTTAACATCGTCGTGAATCCAATCAAAAAATTCTGTTTTTTTGCTACTTCTAACCGGTATAATGGAAATGGACATTGACCATTTGGGAGCACTTCAAGAAAACCTCGATCGCAATATGCTTTGGCAAGTCTAATCTAGATTTCATATTGTCTTTCGTCTTCCCTTGGACGTTTAAGACTGTGTTCATGATGTTCTCAAAGAAGTTCTTCTCAACGTGCATCACATCAAGATTATGCCGCAATAAATGGTTCTTCCAAGTAAGGCAATTCCCAAAATATGCTCTTCTTGTGCCAGCTATGAAATTCACCGACACCATAAATAGGTTCATGTCCATTACTCCCACAATAAGGAGTCGCCTCAGCACCAAAATCTCTCAACTGTTCCAATAAAGTTTCACCGTCTATCTCAGGCGGTGGACCATCAAAACTTGCCTACCCTTCGTAAACATTGTTCTCGAGCGACGTATCACGGATGATCACTTCGGTAAAAATCTCCTATGACAATCAAACCAACAACTTTTTCTACCATGCTTTAGTTGGAATGCATCTGTGTTGTCTTGGCAATACTGGACACGATAATCTCCCATGTGTTGTCCATCCGGGTAACATACCATATGCGGGGAAAGCGCTTATGGTATACATAAGCACCGCGCATCTTAAAGTTTTGCTGGGTCGAAACATCATACGCTTCCACACCATGCTCCCATAGCATTTGTAACTCATAGATCAATGGCTGGAGGAATATATCAAGTGATCTCTTCGGATGCTCTGGGCGGGAATAAGAATCGATAGATATAAAAATTCTCTACGCATGCAGAGATGGAGGTAAGGGGTTACAATTACGGGCCATAACGAATACTTCCTTCCATGCTTCCCAAATGGGTTAAAACCATCTGTACATAATCCGAGGTACACATTCCTTCGCTCATACGCCAAACTCTAGATACAATGATTGAAAATGTTTCCAAGCTTCGCGTCTGAAGGATGTGTAATATCTCCATCTTGACGATGTTCTGCATGCCATCTCATTGGCTCTGCTCTTGTGAAGTATATAACCTCTTCAACCTCTCTGTTATTGGTAAATACCACATACGTTTATATGGAATTTGAATTCTGCCACTACTTTCCTGATACCGTGATTTACGACAAAATCTACATCTTTTGCGGTTTTCATCTTCTCTCCAATATAGCATATAGTTGTCGATGCACACATCTATTACCTTATACGGTAACCCAAGACCAAATACAAGTTTTTGTACCTTATAGTATGATCCGGGTAAAAGATTATCTTCTGGCAATAAATCTTTCGCCCAATCTGTTATCGCATCAACGCACTCCTCTGCCAAATTGTAATCCGTCTTAATCGTCATCAATCTACTTGCAGATGATAAAGGCGAATGGCCTTCTTTACACCCTTTATATAGTGGCTGCTTTGCAGCATCTAACATATCAAAAAATCTTCTTGCTTCTACATTAGGTTCTTCGAACCTATATATTTCTTCACCGCTAAACTCGACATTCTCTCTAAACGCATCATTCACCATCTGCACGCTCCCTACACCTACATCTACTTCCGTGCTACCTCCTAAACAATCTGAGACAGTTGGTTCACTAGTACTACCATACTCAACATTTGTTTCTCCATGTAAATACCATATCTTGTAACCCGGCGTAAACCCATTACTATACAAATGATGCCAAACTATCTCTATCGCAACATTACGAGAATTCCTACAAATTGAACATGGACATTTTAACTTACCTGATTTTTGAATACGCGGTTGCTTTCCCCACTTCCATGAACTCGTATATGCCTCGTGCATACTCCTCGTTCAAGTTGTTCGTCTCCGGATCCATTAATGGTTCGTCCATCCATGATCGAAAATATCTAGACATATTTTTCACTTTTTTTATAGAATTCAGTATTAAGTAAACAAGAAATGAGAGAGATATGAAATTAAGATTGTTGTGTAATGGGATAGAGAATGGGAGAAACATATATATAAACTTCGTTTCCGTCGGATTTCGTGGAAAATCCGCTTACAACGGTAAATTCAACGGATACATTAACGTTCATATTTTCCGACTTTTTCCATGAGCCGCGAAATCCGCCGAATATAACGGCATGGATATCCGCCGGAAATCCCGTCGAATACAAATATCCGTCGGAAATTCCGTCATAAATCCGTCAGAATATAACGCCTCGGATTTCCAACGGAATTTCCGTCGGCAATCCGTCGGAATTTTCCGACGGAAATATTTCCGTCGGAAAATTCCGTCATAAATCCGTCAGAATATACGCCGCCGGATTTCCAACGGAATTTCGTCGAAATCCGTCAGAATTTTCCGACGGAAATATTTCCGTCGGAAAATTCCGACGGATTTCCGACGGATTCCCAGAATTTTCAAATCTCAGGAATCCATCGGTAAGCCGTCGTAAATTTCCGACGGAATTCTTTTCCGTCGGAAAATCCGTCGGTTTTGTGGTAGATTTCTTGTAGTGAATGTTATTTTGCATTGTTTACGCGGTGGATAGATTTGTCAAAATTTAAAAGGTTGGATCATTTTTGTATAGCATTTTTTTTCATAATATCTATCTACTTAGCAAATAACCATCCTAATTAATGCACATGATTAATTATAAACTTTAATTTAATTTAAAGTTTAATTAAAATAGGATGTATATACATTTGATATATATTTTTAACATCTTGATGTATATATTTTCAATGGATAATTAGTAGTAATGCATGTAGTATAATAGAACTTGATGTGTTTAATTATACCATACATATCTTATATCTTATTCTCCTTATCCAGATTCCATAAAGTTTAATTTTCCGAATAATTCACATAGATTAATAAACAATAAATATTTAGTAATAAATAAATTATCTTTTTACAGTAAAACCTCTACAAATTAATAATGTTAGGACGAGAGAATTTTATTAATTTATAGAGGGTATTAATTTATCGATAAATAATTAATAATTATTAATTTAAAAAGAATTTTTCTGAATTTCAGAAAATGTTATATAGAAAGTAGAAAAATGAAGACAATACTTAGATATGTTTTAAATAATCATTGCACATATATATATATATTATTATTATTTTGATGCAATTTGAGAAGATATGATATCATATATTTTTGATATTTTAAGAAAAAATTAGAGATAAACTCCAACAAAACTACAAATTTACGAATAAATAAATAACATTATAATCATCACTACAAGAAAATAATTAAATTGCGACTACATTAAACAGTAGCAAACAAAATGACCAACATGCGACAAAAAAGTAACGAATTTGCGACTGTTTTATTATAGTCACATTTTAGTTGCAAAATTGTTAAAATTGATAATAGTTGCCAAATAGTCGCATATATATGTGACTGATTGGCGACTATTTTGCAAATAAAATGAATTAGCGACTGAATTCATCGTAGTCGCAAAATAGTTACAATCAAAAGGTGACTACTTTGCGATTTTATAAGTAAATAGTTATATTTTGTTACTTTTAATGATGAAGTCGCAAAAATAGTCACCAAAATCGGTGACTATATTGTGACTACCTTGACGAAATTAGTTGATTTATTTATGTAGTCGCAAAATAGTAGCAAGAAATAATGCGACTAAATGGCGACTACCTTAACGAAAGTTGTTTATTTATTGACATAGTCGAGAATGTAGTCGCATTTTTTAACTTATTAGTAATTTGCAAATAATTGTTGTAGTCGCAAAAGAGTCGCATATATTTAAACATGTGTGAATATTTGTAAGTAGGTGTAAATTAAATATATTCGAGATTATCTTTAACAACGTAGTCGCATTTCGGTCTCCAAAAACAGCAACTATTTCGCGACTGATATATTATGCAATTATGAAATTTTTATATTCTAAGGGTTATTTTTATTACAATTTTATAAAAATAAAATTGAATATTCAGTAAATAAATCTTAGTTATAATACAATTATTTTATCTTTATAATCAAGTTTTGTAAGTATTAAATAACAATGCTTATATTATTACTAATTATTTTTAATCCTATATAACACGAAGTCGTATTGCAGTCGCAAATTAAAGCGACTAAAAGGCGACTCCTAGGTTTATTTCATTTTTAATACTTAATTAAATCGTATTCACGATTTAATTACATTGGGTAGTGGCATTACAGTCGCCAAAAATAGCGACTATATTGCGACTGTTATAGTTACCATTTATGAAATTTTAATATTGTAAGGGTTTTTATATTATAATTTTATAAAAAAATAAATTCAGTATACATTAAACAAATTTTAGTTATATAACATATTTTTTTTTTTTTAATGAAGTTTTGTAAGTATTACATAATATTGACAATTATTACTAATAATTTCTTTTTATACAATAAAATCTAATCGCCTCCTCCCGATCCTCCCTTGTCTATTCCTCTCTCACTTACCCACGAACCCTAACATCCCCACCTCTAACACCGACCACCTCCCGATCCATAGCTCCCTTCCCTCTGTTTTTTCTGACCAAAACCCCTTCTATTTCACGCCACCTCTATTCTGAATCCCTACATTTTGCTAAATTTTCAAACTTTTGGATTGTTTCCATTCGGCAAAATCATTATCTCGCCTACCCACCTCGCCGTTGTCGCCATTGTTTCTGGCGAAAAGCTTCTGTGAAAAGGTATCGGAACATAGATTAGTTCATGGATTTGGTTGATTGTGAGCTGAAATAAAAAAAATTCAGTTTTCCGGCCACATTTTCCGGCGACGAAAGTGACTAACATTTTTTTAAATCTCATATTTACAGGTTCTGAACACAAATCCGGCACCAATTTCTTAAATTCGCAACCGTAGAATATATGAGGTATGATTTTTCCCTATGCGTGAGTAATAATTTTGGTTAGGTTACTAATGGAAATGAAATTGGTTATAGTCACTATGTTGAAGTTTAGTAATTTCTGTATTGTTATTGCAATTGAGGAATGATTTTTTTTGTTGGCAATTGTGATTCGCTTAAACATTTAGGACATGGTAAAATTTCGAAATCTTAGTTGTTTTGAGGGATTATTTGGTTAATGTTTGATTGATTGTATTCATGGATTCGTATTTGTCTCATTGCATATTCATAATTGCATAGGTTTGATTGTCATAACAAATGTTTCAATCTTATCTGTGGGGACATTTGTTTCACAATCGCCATTAATATGTTTGTTTCTGTGGCTTGTGAATATTAATTTTCCAATTCATGCCATATTCAATTTTACATTGCCATTGATGATTTCGGTTTATTGTTAAGCATTGTCTTTGAACTTTGTAAATTTTATTTAACAATTATCATTGCCTTTAAACATTGATCAAATTTAATTTCTCTTTGTTGTCAAAGCATGTCGTCTGGTGCTAGGAGCTTCCGAGGATGTGGTGGCGGTGCGCGGTCGGGATCTTCTCATGGGACAAACAATCAGTCACCGACATCAAGAGGATCTGTTGCATTTGTGCCACCGCAACGAAGATCCTCTGTACATTTGAGGGGAGTTTCAAGATGTGGACTTCGACATGACTGACGGAAACGCCGTGCGTCTCGAGCTTACAACCAAAGAGCTCGATGCGATCTTCTTAGAGGTAAATTTTTTTTCATATTTAGTTTAGTGCTTAAATTATAACTTGTCCCAAGCTTACAACCGGGAATTTTTTTTGTTTTTGTAGTCAACCATACCGGATTCACGAGGCAACATGTACGGGCTCGGTAGCATGGAGAGCCGCTTCATTAAAGCTAAGGGGCCTGGTGGATCTACCTCCTATACATCCATGTCACAGCTTCAAGACAAACTTGATGCTGCTCACCAGAAGATCGAGGAGGTCTATGCTGAAACGGAGTATCATCGCAGTAGACTTGATGAAGCATTGAAGGTCGCCGAGGAAGCAAAGCAAGTAGCTCAGCAGTCACAGGAAAGGACGGACATGCTTATGGCGTTTTTGCGAGACGATCTGGGCTACGCACGGTTTGTTGAAGCCTGTTCACAGAATCCGAGCACGTCAACCCAGCCGCCCTCCGAAGACCCGAGTTTAATGTAAATGACTTTTTAGAATAATTAGTTTAATTTAAATTTAAATTTTAGGAATTTGAAACAAGATTTTAAATAAATTTTATTTTAATTTAGTAAATTTTAAATTTTGGATTTTATTAATTAATTAAATTCAGTATTAGAAATAATATTAATTTGTTTAATTTGGTAAAACCAAATTAATTGGATTTATTCATCAGTCGCAAAACAGTCACTTTTTGGTGACTATTTTCATATTTATTTCAGTCGCGTATTAGTCGCCAAAATTAGCTACGAATCTGCGTCTGATTCTAAATTTATTATTACAGTAAATGATCGAATTTAGTCGCAAATATAGCGACTACAAGTTCTGTCACCGCAATTTCATGGTTTACTTATTGTGATTAAATGGCTACGATTTAAAATAGTCGCAAAATATCTGGCTACTGCACCTAGTAGTCGCATTTCAGTCGCGCTTCTGTTGTCCCAAAGTAGTCGCTAAATGTAGTTGCATTATAAGTGACTTTATCTGTAGTCGCCAAATAGTAGCAAAATGTGCGACCAAAGGACGACTACTTCATTTAGCGACTAGCGATTTGTCACTATCATTTAACAGTCGCAATTTAGTCGCTTTTTCTCAATATGTGACTAAAATGCTATTAAATCTACAGTCACTAAATCGATGATTTCTTGTAGTGCATATTTCACTAAAATATCTTATATATATACAATAAATTTATATGATTATTAATTTATGTTATTAATGGGACCATATATTTACATAGAGGTTTTAAAAAATATATTATCTTATTATCTTATCGAAATGTGTCAATTATTACACCGGCCCAACTTGGGACCAGAATAATTTATTAATTTAGAGAAATTATTAATTTATCGAGTATTATTTATAGAGGTTCTACTGTACATTAAAATTTTCCAATATCTATAAACCAATAGTAATTTAACAATTATGACTCTCTCAACTAATATTTCTTGAAGTTTACAATTTACTGAGATTAACTAATAAAAATGTATTTAAAAGTTTTAAAAAATAATCTTTTAGAAACAAGATTGTTTTTTAGAAAAACAAATTTTTAGAAACATAGGGAGTAGTATTCTTAATAAATTGAATCAACAGTGAATTAAATATTTGTTATTTACTTTTTCATAAATTATTTTTAGAATTTACAAAAAATTATATCTAACTTTTTAAGAAAAAGAATTGATTTTTTGTAGGTAAATAATATAGAAGATTTTTATATGACACTCATGCTTTAAATACTATTTCCTATATTAGTTATTCTCTTTTTAAAACTTTTTTTATCATTGTTTTTCGATAAATTAAAATTTAGTATACGAATTAACAAATCCAATGAAAAAATTCAATGGACTTACCAAAAAAAAAAAAAAAATCAATGGACGTTTACAAAAAGATAAGGGAAACAATGATAAATATACATGAAAAGGAATAAGTTGGACTATGATTTATGGCCCAATAATTTGGGGCGTAAGTTACAAATCTCATTTTATTTGTTTCACAACTATCGTAAGAGTAGCTGATGATAATCCATGATATATATAGATTAATCGGCCATTTCATTTTCAGTAGTCCATACGTCCAAATTGAGTGGAGAATAGTAGTTGGGCTGATGTCGAAACCCTAGACATAGACTCCAACTCTACCATCATCTTCTTTTTATCTTTCGGTTTGCCGGTTGATTTCATGGCGATTCCAGCTCTCTTTAAACACTTAGAGTTGGCAAAAATGTATCGTACGACTTCTTTTTCTTCGCTTCTTCCTCCATATTCTTTCCACTCAAATATCTCAAGATGAGATGATAAACATCCAGGAACAGAACTCGGTTGGTTCCATGAAAGCGGAAACAAATGTTTATCTGTTACCTGAAAGGATATATAATACGCATATTAACCTTTGGTTTGATTATTCTACCAAGACTGACATGAACGAAAAGACAATCCTTGTGGATGAGGAGAACTTTTAGATTAGAAGAATTTTGAAGTAAAAGCATTAGTGGTTCCAACCAATCTAACACATCTTGAAGAATTATCCTACATTCTGTAAGCCGAGAGAAGTTAATGGAGTTACAACACATAGCCTGCAATGAACATAACATAGATCACATCAGTAAAAATATGATCATAATATTTATAACAGTAGGGAAAAAACACTACATACCGTTGGAACTTCCAAAAGTAATTCGAGACATATAATTGAGGAAAGAGATCTCATAAACTTGTTATCAGGATAACACTACACATAGATTAATGCCTTATCAAAACGAGGTTCGTTCTCAATCGAGCAAGAGCCTCCCGAATAGTCTCTGATGAATATTCTCTTTATCCTCGGAGAATCTATAACCAAAGATCCATTGGGCAGTGCTCCTAATTCCACGTAGTCATAAAATAAGCATTCTAAAGTTGGCACTTTTATAATGAAATTTGTCACATTGTCTTGGTGATGTCGTCCCACGACCAAAACTTTGAGATTAGGACAACTCGATAAAAGTCTAACATGAGAATCTTCATCTTTATACACCACAGAGTAAATGCTAAGATATTGGAGGGATGGAAGGCAAGCCGGAGAAGGAACATCCACGAGAATCTTGTCGAAAAGATATAGATGGTAAAGCGTATGACATGTGTAAACGCTCTTCGGCAACCTGATAGGCATTGCAGACCACATGAGCTCAAACGATAACACGCGCACCCTACGCTCAACAGCATTTGCTATCCACTTTCCCACATCAACATCAATGGGACATTGTGGACCGAGTTCTATAACTAATTTTTCTAATATAGGCGCCTTGTGGGCTTGTAAGGACTCGTCAAGAAACTGCCAAACAGAACGTTTTTGCTTGCCAAATAATCGGTCAAGTAAACCGCCAAGAAATCCTTTGCGAGTAACATGGTTGATCTCTTTGTAGAAGAGTTGTGGCACCGTCGTCCAAATAAACCGCCATCGTTTGGACAAAATCATGGTAGCCACAACTTTTTTTGTTGGGAGAAACATCATTATATTTAAGAGCAAATCGTCCGGCAACGCACTGATTCTGTCTTCACCTCCAACGTCCCAACATATTTTGGCTCTTTTCTTCATTAATCGTTGGGATCTTTGTTCCAACAGTTTGGATACCTCATACGCGACTTGAACTGACCAGGCAACTAACAAAAGCTCTCGCCACATCTTTTCTCCTTGAAACTACACCAACGACGCTTTAAGCTTTTTGATTTAGGATATATATGCACGCATCTCCTTAACGGTTTTTGGTTTAGGATATATAACTATATATACCCACGTGGATTTTTTTTACTAATTTTCTTTTGGGTTACAAACATGCTGGTCTAGATAAAACCCAGACCGGGTTACGGTTCAAGCGGTCCAGTCCTCTGATTACAAAATTGTTTACCATAAAAAGTTCCCAAGTGTTAAGAATGCTATGAAACACGTACAGAAAAAGAAATCAAACTTCCATTTCAATGATTGAAGAATCTTTAAGAGTGTTTCAAGTAAGTGAATCAACAAGAATGTAATGACAATGGAACAATGTGTATAGGTATAGTATCTACACAAGAAACGAGCAGTGTGTACATACATGTCTTATCTACAGAAAAGCTTTGTGATGAATTTGCAGCATGAGAGATCCTTCTACATATGGCGATGATGATGATCAAAGAATGTGAATGCCAAGTCAACAACTACAATAAGTAGCAGTCACCATTCTACAAGAGCTTGTAATAGCAGTCACGGCCTGAGAAGAGAGTTCGGTAGTTTCTTCCACAAGGACAATTGATCTCAACCACAAAGGCCTCACCGACTCTGTCCACTTTCACGCCTTCTTTACACTCTTTCTGCTGCTCCTCTTGTACTACCTCATCTTCTGCCTGCACCACAACAATCATTCTGCTCAAAAACTAGAAACTACTAAGTGAGCCACTCTTGAAAGACGTGTTCGATCAACCAAAATGATTCCCACAAATGCATTTCATCAGATTGATTCCATTCAATATCCAGAAGATTGTGTTTAGAAGATTCAAACCTTAGGACTGTCGTCTTGTTTCACCGAGGAGACTGCTTCACCGTACTTTAGGAGCTTGTTACACCATTGATCCAATTCACGAACTCCGTCCTTGATAACATACAACATCTGCCAATATCACCATCATGAGTTAGCTATGCAGAACATTTCTACTCCGAACAGAGATAAATAAGCCTCTCTTTACATCAACAAGAAACTGAAAGTTCGATCTCAAGTCAACCAGAATCCTTAAATCGCAGAAATTCTCAAAACGAATCGGATAATTAACAGAGCTTATGAACAGAACATGGTAAAGCTATAGTCTTTTAACCTTATTGGCTTCAGAGCTTTCTGGATTCGCAAGATCAGCTTCAGGAATTGCAGTGGAGCGAGAAGATCCAAGAAGAGCCTTAGGTGCCGGAGAAAGATCGGAGACGGACCTCCGGAACATCGGTGGCCGTGGCGGAAGAGAAGGAACATTACCCGACGAAGGTGCTGTTTCTTGAGCGA